>CABFWB010001473.1:21459-49671 GCA_902151455.1 Timema bartmani
ATTTTTTATTGGTCAAAATGTATAAATGAATAATTAAATATCAATGCGATGACTTGAAGATCTGCAACACCTTATAAAATGTTAAAATTTTAACCAGAAATCGAAATTTTAATACGAAGTGTTGACCCTTGTGGAAGACATTAAACTGTTTGAAATGCTCTTAGGTGGACAAAGATGCGCCTCTTTTCTCATTGATTCTATATCATTGATTATTAATTTATGCGTTTTCTTATGTGGAGTGGTGATGATACAATGTACAATGTACATTATTCCGTTCAGAAATCTTACGAGTTTATAGAAAGAGAGAGAAAGTATGTGCGGTGTGCCGTACCATTTATTTTGAATGGATGTAAATAGTATTATTTTGTCACGCCGGCAACACAGCGCGTTAAGCTGCGGCCGAACTTTGAAGTGCATCATTTTAAACGAAAATAAATGGGAAAATATTTACAAAATTAGAAAAATATAAGGAAATATATGGTAGTGTGGCAAATAACGTTACACCACAGATGTCAAAGTGATTAAATGAATTGATGTATATCTAACTAATCTAGAATATTAATAGACACTCGATAAGGAATTTTACTAGGCTTTGGTTTTATATGCCTTTCTAAAATCATTTTGGGGACAATGTTTCTTAAATTTTTAGTCAAGTAATAATTTGGAGCATCCTTGAAACTATTTTAAAATGGGTATAAAGCGTTTTATTATATCTAGAAAACATTTAAATATGTCAGTTCAGTTTTGACGCTTCAATTCAAAACCCTTAAAATAATCCTTAAAATTAAAAAAAAAATCGATGATCACTTCTTTTTTTAGGAAATATTTCTTATCATATAGCCTAAACTTAGAAGTATATTTCACGTTAAACGTCACTGAAAATGAGTCAATTCTAAAGGTTTCATACAATGTTTTAAAACTATAAATCTTATATATTAGTGTTTTAATTATATAGGGACATGCTGAAACATTTCAGCTAGATTTTGAAGTAACCATATTTTAAAATAAAATAACACTTCTTAAATAACATGGTATTTATAAACATCTGCAATGCGTCTGAACACTCTGGGAGGTGGAACCCTTAGCATGTTTTTAATGTTTTCTCGGCTGACCGTATTAACCGGATGGAAGATTTAAATAATGAAAAAAATCCTCTTTATTTTATTTTATTTAAACTCATTACAGTTGTTCATACAGTAATAAAAAAGGAACAAGGACTCTAAAACTTGATTTTACCTTGTATTTCGGGAGGCAAAGTAAAATTTAACTCAATGTCTAGTCTGAATAGACGATGGAATATTAGAATGAATTTACTTCAGTAGAAGCTCTTAAGTGTAAATTAAAGTTAAATCCATTGGTGATGAAACCAGCTAAAGCCATAAAAAATAATAACTCTACTTACAGGTAGCCAATAGTAGGCAACAGAAAGTAACTACCGTACGCTTGAAATTACTTAAGAAACAATTATTCAACTACCAAATTCAGTGGCCTAACGGGCTAAGGCATCACTATCGTTTTAGACTGGCTAGTGATGACGGTAATATCAAGGTTCAATCCCCGGTAGGGTCTATTGAGAGTGGGTTTTCCTAACTTGTTTCTCCTTCTCCTTCCAAGCAAATGCTGGTATACTTCCTCTAAAATGGTTCCTTCCTCATCCCTACTTCTATAGAGTAATAATACATATGCGTACAGCCCGAACAAATAGTGAGACGTGGTGATAAAAAACAAACTAAAAAACAAATTAGTCAATTGATACGAAAACTGCAGTGGATTATTACCTCAGTGACAACGTAATACAAAAAGTTAGTAAATAAATTACAGACTGAATTGGAACAGCCTCATAAATTGTGCAAATACGTTCGTCTCATCTTATCTGGTTTACAGGATACGGGCAGGTCAGGGTTAGAATCACGGCTCGTTGGCGTTGGATTAAATATTTTTTCTTATTGTTTTTTAGTTCCCCCTGCTTACAAATGTGGGTACAATTCCTTTAAATTATAATGCCCTTATCCATACTTACTTTATGTTTTTTAACTTCGATGCTCCTGACGGGCAGTAAGACGGATTTTAAAAATTTGACAAAAAGCTATTCATAACTCACAAGTTGGACCAATAATACAATATGAAAGTTTTTAAATAACAGTAATGTTTAATTTGATCATTTCGTGACGTACCATATCAGTACCAAAAATATGGCCACTTCAAAACTAATCTCATCAATAACTTGCGTGTGAAATATTTACTGCCTGAAATCTGCACACCCCTTTCGAAGGTATTAACGATTTCTAGAATGAAATTAAAACGAATGTTTTAAAGCTTGTGCAGCGTAGAAGAAATGGTATCTTGCGACTATTTATTTATCGCAGCTCAAGCCCAAAAACAGTGGTTTCAATAATTCAAATACCAGCCACGAAAGCATTTAAAATCAATTCTAAAATAGTTGGTTAGTGTTAGTGAAAAATTTAATTACAATACCTGAATTTTATACTAAACTACTAAAGGCTTTAAATAAAAATAAAGATTAAATATCGAAATGTTCACTCTCGAAATTATTTTTTATATCATTGTCAACAATCATTTACCAGAAAAGTAATTTAGCTCAAGTTTGTTTAAAAAACACTTTCCCTTCACGCAAATGTAGATACACTTACTCTTAATTCAACCTGACTAATCCCTAACAAATTAGAGTAGATTAGTTTATAGGAATATAGCCCAAACTGGAAGTAGAACGCGGTGCTTAAAAAACCTTTGTCGTGGTAAAGTTGTTAAACTAGTTGTTAACAAATCTAAGGGAACCTGAATATATTCTGGGTAATACCTTCGAATATAGTTAATACATGTCTTCAGATGTGTTATGTTATTCAATAAGTCAATATCTAGGCTCTAGGATGTGTAGTACAAGATGAACAACTTTAATATAAGTTAGTTTGTAATTTATGTGCTGTTAATAATCTATATTTAGTAAATAAGCATTAAGAACTTAGTATTAAAAAAAATTATAAGGTTAGCTAGCAAAGTATTTTTCTAAATAAACTTTGCTACATTTTAGTTTCAACACCATTTTGGAGATAATTAAAGTGAGTGGTTAGTAGCAAACATAATAGCACTGAAGGTACTTAGAAAGATAGTATCTTAACACATTTTAATTTTTAAACCTCGTCCAATGGTGAATTTTTTTAAAGTAAAGTAATCTTAAATAAAAACTATGTTAAATGTTGGCATTTATGTTATAAAACATTATCATGATAATCTGTTTTGATTTATTTCTCAATACTTTTTTATACTCTTAAGATTATTAACTAGGTCACTTATTTTAATTTTGCTTTGTGTGTTTTTTTTCGATAATTTTATATTTACTTAAAGTTGTATGATTCCTAGTATTTAGAAAATTTCAGAGAATTTTGCATAGTTCTCAAACATATTTATATTCGTACTCAAGCAAAGCATTTTCCAGTATTAATGTAACTTTGTGGTAGGTGTTTTATTCTACCTGTAAATATTTATATAAAAATTGTAAATCCTCCAATGTGAAGCTGAATTATTTTTACATTTTATTTGATTATATATTTTGTATTTTGTTTAGGATCTAATATTAAAATAATTAAATAATATGAATAAATGATATAAAATTTGTTAAAAAAACAAGCATAAGACCAAAGAGAGCCCAAACTTATAGCTTCACTTGATATAAGGCTTTTAGAAAAAGTTTAATAAATAGTTTATAGCTTTTGTTAGAAAATTGAGATATATTTTCACCATGTTTCATAGCTAATACTACATAAACAGTAATGAGGCTAATATTTCAGAGTGTCTGATTAGTTTTCTATATCCTTCCTTATTCAAGTGTAGACATTTATAATTCCTGTAACATTCGAAACAAAATATTCATTTTCCCTCAATTATTATTGGTTTATTTTTCCAAACTTTGGGCAGGTTTTTTTAAATGAAATATTCAGTGTATAGAAATTTTAAGTTAAGCCTTTGTGGGTAGTATTAAAAACTAAACCGGCACTGGAGGTCACGTGGTCTAAGATAAGCGTCTTTAGATTAAATATAGTGTAAAGATCGAAGACTGAGTCTCATTTGGGTAAGTTGCGGGGGTGAGGGGGTTTCATAGATGATTTTTTCACCCCCTAATCACAATAATTCAGGCACCTTTATTCCAAAGTAACCTCCTCCTCCCCATGACTTTTAAATTGAGCTACACGCTGTTATATGTACTAGTAAAAAATATATTATTTTAAACTCAACTTCTGATTTACAGAGCAAGAAAATTCTTTTTGTTTGTTTTAAGTGAAATATTTACTATTTTATATATAAATAAAAAAAGGTCATAACCTCCAATCCTTAATTTGAGAAGAGGTATGATGTAGCATAATAGGCACATAGTATTAAAGGGTAAAGAAGGCGCTATGGGAGTTCAATTCCATGGACTAGTTACACCCTTGAGGTTTTATTTTTTAAGATTATACCCATAATATTCACTCAACTGAAGTCTTTGTGTGCTGTGTGTAGTATTAGACTTGATCTTAAGGGCTTATCTTTTTTCTAAAATATAAAATGCTTATCAGAATCTGTTACAAGAACAAGATAAGATTCTTGAAATTTAAAATGAATTCTCTTATAAATTCTACTTTTTGTAACTGGTCGTTTTTCTCCTCGGTGCTTCAGATATTCTTGAACTAAATACAATGTGTCAGTTAAACCTTTGAGATAAAAATATTTTCATACATGGAATATTTAAAACAAATAAAATAGAATGACACATTTCTTTTAAAGGTTATTACTTTTAATAGAGTAGTTTGCATGAATTTATTTACCCACTATGCAATCCGCAATACAATACCCCTCCTAGTTTTCTTAGTAAGGATTAATCTAAAGTGGAGTTGAAGATGCGCGCACAGCACAGATGAATTAATTATCCACTTTAATATAGCTCCACGAAAATAAAATAGAAATATTCAACTATTGTTTCATCTTTCCACAAAGGAACCCAAAATAACACATTTATAGCAATTTCTCTGTTCACCAAGTATAATAAAACTACTTTTATTTTGCACCTCGTCTAACTACCCGCCCAGGATAAAATTATTATTTAACTACACAAATGCAGTATGAATAGATAATGTAAAATTTTATGGTAGGCCTAAATGTTACCCCATTTGCCGTGAGAGAGAGTGAGAAACCGTTTATGGTAACCGATTTAATAAACTCAGCCGGATTCTAACTCTCCTGACCTACCATTAACCAGAAAATTAGATCAGAATAGATTTACAACCTAACTCGCGTGTCCACCGATGCGTATTACACCATATCAGTTAATTTAAAGCTTGATGGATCCAGTCATGATGGGGTGACCCTTTTCTTGAGGTATAAAAGTTACTTGGAAAAAAGTTTCGTGGTCACTCACCTTAAAAAATATGATTTGTTACTTTCACAAGTGATTTAAATTGAATTCCCTTGCCCAAAGTGACAACACAACGAGAAAGATGAATACTGAATACTGAATAATGAATACTGAAGTGATTTGAGTAACTTTTCAACTATAAGAAAAACTCATGTGGGCTTTGACCAAGACTGTAAAAAGTTATTTTTTTTACGAATGTTTGGATGTCAAAAAGTAACAGAAATAAATCGAACCATATTTTTAAATGCTGATATGTTATTAATAAATTTGGCACAGCTTACGATACAAGATCTAGGATTCAATTATATTATTTTTAAAGATGTGGAAAATGTATCTATAAACTGTCACAATATATTAAAAACTAATATACTAATATAGTATTGGCCACAGGGATTAAGTTTATTAGTGTATTATCATTCTATTTATTTTTACATTCTCACATCAAGAGAACGTATTGAGTTCGCAAGAAAAATCGATCTTAAGATTATGATAAATCTTTACTTTTTATGTAAACCCGAACACAAAAAGCTACAATTATTGTGTCTGTCCCTGGCAACAAATCCTAAGTGGGTAGTTGGATAGATTTTGATCAAACTTGATAGATTCTATAGGAATTTTTATTTTATTTTGACACTTATAAATATACCATTCATTTTATGAAGGAAAACTAGCGCTAGCACTGGATTCATTTGTTATCAACTCACCACCATTTGACTAGTGTTTTCCCTGACATAGAGTGATTTTTTATATGAGATCGGTGAAGGTTGTTATTGGGACGAGCCCAATGCTCGTTTCTTTCATTCACTATGTATTAAAGTTGTTCTTGTAATTTGTGAACATCACTTTAGTTCGGGAATTCGATCAACTCAAGCGTCTCAAATTGAGGGTAGCTTACTGTTGAGTGAATTTTTTTTAGTTCCAAATTTTTTGAAAATGGTTTTAGTGACTTTGTTCAACATGCATATCTAGAATTTGCTTGGCATGAAAAATAGCACTCTATCATTGAATTTTTACAAAAAATTCTTTAAAGGTTAGTTTACAAATAGTAAATTTTTGAAAATTCAAAATGTTTCATTTGGCTCTAACTATTTTGTTTAAAATGGAAATTGTGAGGCACAACAAATAATACTGTATACTTGTGTATAGGTAGTTTACTGATGCCTGATTTTTCAAAAACTTGTAATAATTTAAAAATGGCTCCAACAATTTGGCCCCAAATGGGCATCTTGGGAATGTTTTACATGACGCATTACACTGTATACTTATTTTTGGTGTCGAAATTTTTTTAAGGTTAGTTTACTAATGATTTATTTTTCAAAAATTTGAAATATTTAAAAAATTGTTTTAATGATTTGGTTCAAAACGTATATGCTATTTAGTGAATTTTTTAGAAGATAAATAGCTGTATATATTGGTTTTTCTTATATTTATTTAATAATAGTTCAATTATAGCTGAGTTATGAAAAAAATATTTTTACATTCAAATATCAAGTAAAAGTATTTTAACTTTGAAAAAATTGATCTCGAGATGGCAACGAATCTTTACATTTTATGTGTTGAAACCCAAAAAAGTGGATTTTAAAATTATGTCTATTCCATGTCTTGTCTATATGTCCAAGGCTATGGATCCTAAACTGTTGGATGAATTTTGTTCAAACTTGATATTTAGATTTCATAAGACTAGTCCTCAGGAAGAATTTTTTTATTCTGACTCTAACCCTCAAATTAAGAATCATTTACAGAAACGTAATATTTTTGAATTACACATATTTCGAAAATTGAAGACCCCGGTGCAAGAAAGGGACAGCTCCACTTTTTGATGGTTTTCTGTTTTTTATTGACATATATGAAGAAAAATATTCTCTCTGTTTAGGTGGAAGAACGATACAGCTCCAACTAATATTCCATAAGATATTAAAAGTAAGGAGTTGTAACAGTCTGTGTTTCGGGGGAAGAATGGGACAGCTCCCGGGAGCTGTCCCATTCTTGTGCCACTACAAGCGCTTGAGTTGTCAACAGTGAATACCTCTAGTCCTTTGTTTACTTCAGTACAAGCCTAAAATCATCTTGATATTTTTTGTTCTTGTGTTTCAGTCATGAGTGATTTCAATGATTTTGTTAACTGTGATTCAGATCCTGATTATGTTCCGGAGAGTGACAGTGAGTGTGTAGGCAAAGTAAACTCTACTATCCTAAAGGGAAAAGGACGAAAGTGGAAGAGAGACTCTACCAAATGGAAACGCAATGTTTTGAAGAAGAAGAGGGCAAGTGGAGAAGAGCTCATCAATCCTACAGGTGCAGTGGTCGCAGCTCGTAGCACGGGAACAGATTGCAACTGTAAGTTCAAATGTTTTACCGTTGTAACTGATAATATCAAAACCGATATTATAAAATCCTTTAATGCGATGGCAGATAAGGAAAAAAAGGATATCCATCTGAGTGGTCTCATCAGCTTATCGACTGTTCAAAGACGTAGGCCTAAGATAGGCGAGGGTCAAAATCGAGCCTACACAGCTCACTACAAAGTAAAACACGGTACTTTTGATCAAAAGGTTTGCAAAAAAGCTTTTTGTTCTCTCTATGGAATAGGGAACCGTAGAGTGGAAAGGCTAGTAGGCTATCTTCAGGAAGGTATCCCCGTGTTGACGGATAAGCGTGGGAAACATGGAAATAGACCAAACAAAATACCTTACAATATTATTAATCAGATTGATGAGCACATACAAAGCTTCCCTGCTCAAGTATCTCACTATAGCAGAAACAAAAATGTAAACGTACGGTACCTATCATCGGATTTGAGTATTCAAAAAAAGCACAGGCTGTATTTACAAAAATATGAGACCGAGATTTTTTCAAAAATAGAAAAAGGTGAAGAGAGTAAACCAACAGTTATCTACGATTTTTACAATTGTCATTTTAACCAAAACTATAAACTGTCTTTTGGCACACCAAAAACTGATACATGTAAAAAATGTGATCAATTTGAGAACCGAATAAAATTTGAAAACAACAACAAAAAAAACAACAAAAAAACAGAATCTTTAAGACATTACTACTTGAAAAAGAACTTCATCAAAGAAAAAGTGAGGAGTTTTATAAATACATGAACTCAAAAATCAAAGAATCCAAAACCAATGACAATATTGAAGTTCTAACTTTTGACTTTCAGCAGAGCTTACCTTTACCGGTAGTACCAAGTGGAGATGTGTTCTATAAGAGACAGCTGTGGTGTTATAACTTCACTATATATTGTGCAAGCAATGGAAAATCATACTGCTATATGTACAATGAAAGTACTGGAAAGAAAGATCAGAATGAAGTTATAAGTATGATAAACCATTTCATAGCAAATAATGAAATCAGTCCCAGCGTAAAATAACCTTATCTGTTTTCTGACAACTGCTCAGCTCAAAACCAGAATATCACTCTCATGCAGTACTTTTACACTCTGGTCAAGAGATATAGAAGGTTTGATAAGATTGTTCACAGATATCCAGAGCCAGGACACAGTTTTTTTACCCTGCGACCGTTGTTTTGGCATCATTGAAAAAGAGAGACGGAAAATAGAACGTGTTTTTATTCCTAAAGATTACGAAGACATGGTAAAAAAAGACATCAAAAAAGTTTATTGTTGTACAAGCCAAACAAAGTATGTTCTTAGACTTCACAACACATTTTAAGGGCAAGTTCAAAACATTACAAACTTTGTACGCTAAACCTCAGAATGTAAATGAAAAAAATACTCCCGAGAAACCTACTAAAGGCAGTAAGTTCCCAATATCGAAGTACAGGTATGTGGAGTACAACAAAGATATCATGTTGTGCAGTTCTTCGGCAGCAGTAGTGCCTTTAGTAAAAGATGCTTTCCTGCTAGAAAAACCAAACATTACTTTCTCTCTACCAGAATATGACAACGTTCTTTACCATGGACCTTTGAAAATAAAAAAGAGAAAGTTCAAAGATGTGAAGGAGTTAGTTGAAAAATATGTTCCCCCAGATTGCTTGTGGTTTTACATTGAACTGATTCAAGAAGATGATGCTATAAGTAACACGAGTGATGTAGAAGACGGGGATTATGATGACTAAAAAGAAAAATCCTGTCAAATAAAGAAGAAAGTAACTTAGTTTACTATTATCAAATTACCACATTATTTTTGTCATATAGCAAACATGTAACCTACTGTACTATTTTCAAAATATATGATTGTTTTTGTCACTATTCTTTCATATTTTTACCAAGGAAACCAATAAAAACACATGTATTTGGAGCAAAAACAGGATAACTCCAATACATAAACCTTATATTATATGACGAATTGATTTGTTTTAAAAAATATATAATTGAACTCGGTTTTTAAGTGACAAAGTCTAAAATAATGCGAAATATAAAAATAAAACCTTTAAAAATAAATTGTTAAAACGTTTTTCTTTGTTTCTGAAAAGTTTTGAAAAATAGAACTTGTGAGCGTTTAACCTCCAAAATATTACTGTATACTTGATTTTGGGGTTAAAATTCTTTATGGGGTTGTTTGTTTATGAGTGATTTTCAAAAATACGAAATATTTTGAAAATTGCTCTAACAATTTTGTTTAAAATCTATATCTAGGGAGTGTTTGACATGAAAAATAAAATTGTGTATACTTAATTTTTTTAAGGAGAAGGGGGGAGATTTGTTTGTATGTAATATAGTGAAGACTTTTTAAATTTGAATATTGAAAAAAAAATGCTTAAGCGATTTGGCTAAAAACGGGTATTTGTCATAGTTTTTTGCAATTTATTTTTATATATACATATATTTTACTAAAAAAATCATTTGATGGTATTTTACTGATAAAATATGGGTTTTGTAAAATTTAAATAAAAAATCTCTTATGATTTTATTCAAAATTGGTATCGGCGTACTATTTTTACATGATAAATAATATAACTTTGTTTTCTTAAAAAATTAGTTTAAAGGTAGTTTACTTAAGATGAAGTAATAAAATTTTGAAATTGTTTGAAATGGGTATCTGGGAATATTTTTTCGTGATATATAAGAATAGATTTTTACTCATACAATTTAATAACAAATAATTTTAAAGTAGTTTACAAGTAACTTAATTTTGTAAATTTGATATTTTTTTAAATACTCGAAACATTTGTTTTAAAATGTATATATAAATAATATTTATTGTTATGATGTTTTTGTTCTTAAGAGGAAAACTTGCTTAAAGGTGGTTTAGTGAAAAACTTTCATTTTTATTTGGTAGAAGTGATAGCGAGGTATCGATTCTCCTGCGCAGGTTCCAATATGTTCCTAAGCCACACTCTTTGCTCACGTTAAGCAGTGGCTCAGGACCAATAACCTAACCTAGCTTAACCTAACCTATTGGAATTAAAATGCTTAGTGATAAAACATTAAATAACTAACTAAAATAATACATTTAATTAATTAAAATAATATTTATGATTACTTTTACAAAGACATGTTGGTAAATGATAGAATTTACTGATGATAATTGGTAAAAGATAAAAATGTAAACATTTTTAAGATCTTTCGGACTTTACCACCCAATACTGGTAAAGTCTCCGAACTTGCTCAGTAACATATAAATTATTTACCATCCCCCACCCCTAAACCACATACCTATTGCCATACCATAACCCACTCCCCCACAATAATCACAATATCTATTACCACCACCACCACTGACATTTTCAACCTCCCCTACTACTACTACTACTACTACTACTACTACTACTACTACTACTTACTACTAACTATTACTTACTACTACTACTACTAACTATTACTACTATTTACTACTACTACTAACTATTACTACTACTACTACTAACTACTACTACTACTACTACTTACTACTACTACTAACTATTACTACTACTACTACTAACTACTACTACTACTACTACTACTACTTACTACTACTACTAACTATTACTACTACTACTACTAACTATTACTTACTATTACTTACTAACTATTACTTACTATTACTTACTAACTATTACTACTACTACTAAACTATTACTACTACTACTACTAACTATTACTACTACTACTAACTATTACTACTACTACTTACTACTACTACTACTAACTATTACCACTACTACTACTAACTATTACTACTACTACTTACTATTACTACTACTACTACTTACTACTACTACTACTAACTATTACTACTACTACTTACTACTACTAACTATTACTACTACTAACTATTACTACTACTAACTATTACTACTACTAACTATTACTACTACTACTACTACTACTACTACTACTACTACTTACTACTACTACTACTAACTATTACTTACTACTACTACTAACTATTACTACTATTACTTACTAACTATTACTACTACTACTTACTACTACTAACTATTACTACTACTACTACTACTACTTACTACTACTACTAACTATTACTACTACTAACTATTACTACTACTACTAACTATTACTTACTATTACTTACTAACTATTACTTACTATTACTTACTAACTATTACTACTACTACTACTACTAACTATTACTACTACTACTACTACTACTAACTACTACTACTACTACTCACTACTACTACTAACTATTACTACTACTACTAACTATTTCTACTACTACTACTAACTACTACTACTACTACTACTAACTATTACTTACTATTACTTACTAACTATTACTACTACTACTACTACTTACTACTACTACTACTACTAACTATTACTATTACTACTACTAACTACTACTACTACTTACTACTACTACTAACTATTACTACTACTACTTACTACTACTACTAACTATTACTACTACTACTACTAACTACTACTACTACTACTACTTACTACTACTACTACTACTAACTATTACCACTACCAAGAATAAACACCCTTTACTTAAATAAATTGCTTCAGTATCCGCATTTGATAAAAGTGTGATAGCTATTGTGCATATTATGTATGTAGTGTATTATACGAGAGGGAATTGTTTTAAAAAATCCACACACACACAAACACACGCGTTGTTTCCTTATTTTTTTCTACAACTCGCTAACCATCGTTCATAGTTCTGAAAATGTTTCTTTCACGATTGTTTTGACACTGTGCCATGCGGAAACACTTGTTTTTATTATCGCGTTTCCTGCTGCTACCACTCCAAACTTACCTACGATAAAATATGGCCACCTACATGCAATTCATCTTGTCATCTTTTCGTCCACGCAAAAGTGAACTAAATACACTCTCACTAATGGGCCCTAGGTCATATAACCCCCTTTTTAAATTATTGTTACAAGTTTCCACTTCAGGAAAAAAATATATATAAACAAATCACTCCATTTCTTTCCAGAAATTAAACAAACCTTTTAAATTTAAAAAAATATTTTCACCGTTTTCCTGACAAGAGAAGTGTAAACTCTTGAAATTAACAAACATTTTGAATTTTTAAAATATTTTCACCGTTTTCCTGACAAGAGAAGTGTAAACTCTTGAAATTAAACAAAAAATTTTGAATTTGAAAAATATTTTCACCGTTTTCCTGACAAGAGAAGTGTAAACTCTTGAAATTAAACAAAAAATTTTGAATTTTAAAAATATTTTCACCATTTTCCTGACAAGTGAAATCTAAACAATACTGATTCCAAACTTTCCTATATACTTTATATACAATCATCCTTTATCAAGTCATTATAGAACGTCTTTAAAAATAAATTAATAAATTACAACATTTTAAATTTATGTTCTTAACAGAACTATCACAAATTAAAGATGAAGTTTGTTCTTCTATTTACAACTGGTCTCAAATGTGCCGCTGGAGTCAGGAAGTCGCAAGCACTGATCGCACATTTTCTCTATACCGTTAATCACATGTTGATAGCGACTCGCTCAGGGCGCTATATTGAGTTATTTGACGTGCATTTATTTTCACCAGCCGTTGGGCGTATTAATATTATAGACCCTATGGTAATTACGCTAGCGTTGTAGGGATGAGGAAGGCTGAATACATATCTCGTTTATCTACCTGGATTTACATTGTGAGAGTGTGGGGAATTATTTATGAAAAACTACTCTTAGTACATCCCCTCGAGATTCAAACCCAGATCTTCTTGTTTTCCATGCAACCACCGAAGCGGGTGTTTTGTCCGTGTTAAATAAAGAGCACACCATGAGCAAGTCATTCTAGTAACGTAATATTATAGAAAATAATGCACTAGGAGTCAGTAAAATGGTTCATACCTGCTTCAGTGGCCGCATGGTCTAAGGTGTTACTTTAGCTGTAGATTAGACCACCGATGACGGGGAGATCGAGGTTCTATCCCAGTTTGTTGTACTGAGGGTGGTTTTCCCTAAAGGGTTTCCCACTCTCTCTCCACGCAAATGCGGGTACACTTACTTTAAATTCAACTTTCCCCATCTAACTCACTAGCGTAATTAGTACATAAGCGTATAACCCGATTGGGTAGTTGCTAAAAAAATTTGGTATTTTTCACTTTTCGCTACGTTTCGGTTATGAGCGCTATAATTCAAAAGAATGCTTTTCAACTTTTCATGCACAATGTGCTATGCAGTATTCGCTATTAGTTAAGAATCAGGCGAGCTAATATATATAAACACTTCCCGAGGTGAAATTGTTCAGGTTTCTTTAACACATACAATACAGTCAGCAGAATATCCGTTTATATTACTTTTCCGTGACACTGACTTCCTGAACGTGGATCGGTTGCAAATTCTCTTCCATTCTGGGCCTTCCGGCTACCCGACGTTCCCCGGACGGCTCGGGATGTCTGTGAGAGACGTCGTGCCAAGACAGAATTTATGTTCCGCCCTTACAATGTTGCAGTCAGTGGCGCACCCAGAAATTTTCTTTTGTGGGTGGAGGTGGGGGAAAACAATCAAATTGAATGTTATTTCAATTCTTTTTATACCCACTTAGGTGGCCACATTGTCTAAGGCATCACTCTTGCGGTAAATAAGACTTTCTATGACGGGAGGATCAAGGTTCGAATCTCGGTTGATTGTACTGAGGGTGGTTTTTTCCAAAGTTGTTTTCCACCCTCCCTTCACGTAAATGCTAGTACATTTCTTCTAAACATAACATTACTTATCCCTTAAACTATTGGCTTATTATATAGGCGCATAGCCCGAACGGGTAGTAAGAATTGGTGCTAACAAATGCTCTTTTTGTGGTAACTAAGGCTAGCAATTCCAAAAATGTGACCTTTTTTATATACACTGTGTCAAAGATATTTTTCAATAACTTTTTCCAATTTGAAACTTTTGGTAGGCTTACAAACAATATTTCCCCACAAAACGGGACACTTTTAGTGTTTTACTCGAAGATAAGAATCGGTGGTGGCGGTACCCTATTTGTTTAGGCCTTAGGAGATAGGGTAATTATAAAAATAAGAGTAGAAGCTATTCGGAGGAGTATTTCCTTTGAAAATGTTAAAAGTCTAGATTATTCTAAGATCTTTACGAGTAGTCCTTGTTTGAAAATACATTTTTAAATATTAGTTTCCTCTTGAATCTATTTAAAGTAGTCTTCCCCTGGATTTTTTTTGAAAATTGAATATTTTGAAGCTTTTTAGAATGGTCTTTGTCTGAAGATTTTTTGAAAATTACATGTCCTTAGAAGTTATTTGCTATGGTCTTAATCTGGAAAATAATTGAAAATTAGATGTATCTAAAAGATATTTTGAATGATACTTTCCCATAAATTTTGAAAATTTGATGCAACTGCCCTATTTGACCACCCCTGGGTGCGCCACTGGTTGCGGTAACACAGAACATATGGTTAAATTAGGGACACACTTGGTTGATATTTGCGAAATAATATATTGTGAATAAATATAGTATGTATAATATTGACAAAAGACCACTATTTTTATCTGACTTACGTCAAAATTGTCACAACCTGTCAAAAGTGACGGCTGTATAACAAATATGGAAGTAGATGTCGCGTTTACAATTATCAGATATGTGTCACTTTAATAGTGGTCTAACAAAATGTTAATGGTAAGCTATGGGTTTGATGTATACATTAATCTATCTACCTATATGTCTATTTATATATCTATCTATATCAGCGTGGATGGGTATTATATATAAAAATATGAATGTTTATATACCTATCCAGGCCCCGGGCTTATGTGGTTGGCACCTTGGGCATATATATCGCGGACGCCTCCCCCCTTCCACTTTTAAATTTATAAGCTTGTCTAACTATTAGTAGCTACGTGTCATAGTTAAAAAATACACAATAAACAACCTTTCGGTTATTTTGAATATTTATTAGGTACTAAATGTTATATTTAGGGCCTAAGTTAATAAAACAACTTATTTTTCTGTTTGTTTTCTGTCTTATTTACTTTTGAACATCACTATTTACATTAACATAAACACATACACACAATAAAAAAAATCTACAAATACCAGCCCCGCAGGGCTCTCGTACGATGAGTGCTACAGTACATTGAGAACGCTCTTAGAAGTACCTAATCGATGAGATTGGAATTGATTTAAAAAGGATTATATTTTCAACACTTTTCTTAATAGTTCAACTTCACAGTCATTTATTAAACTCTTCATCACTTAATTTCCTACTCATATTTAAGGACTTAAACTTGAAAACGAGTCACTTAAGAAACAGAATCACCGAAAAGAGGTCATGTATAAAACACTCGACAGCGAGCGTTAGAATGAAACGTCAACATTGAGAATGAAATGTCAGGGCAGACAGACGAGAATAATTAAAGTAACTAAGGGTTAGTTTGCAAATTACTACAATAGAATTCGTGGATGGCAGTAAATTTATTGTGATTTATGCATCTCGCATTTTTACAAGCAGAATAAACGCAACAAAAATAAGTGTAGTTAATTTTGTCACTTTTTAATGCTTGTGTATATAAAATAAATATTTCCCCCCCCCCCATATGGTTTTCTCGTGCGCCCCCTATAGTATTGTGCCCTGGGCAATTGCCCAGTCTATCCGGTTATAAACTGGGGCTTGTACCTATCCATGTATGCATAACTACTTGATCGATTTGAACGAGGTTTAGTTTAGTTGAAAAGGCTATAATCTATTGATCCATTATTTAGTTATATCGTTAGGGGGGCGAGCAATGACGTTAAAACAAATAAAATGTTTTTTTCACAAATTGATTAACTAGGGAAAATATATAGTTAAATTCCAAGGAAAAATTACAGGTGATACTGCAATTTTATATCTAAATTTAAATAATAGTTTGGTTTGGTTGTTTTATTTGGATTCAAAACTAGTATATAGAAGGTGTTTCTTTGTACAGTAATATATACATAGGTAACGTTCCACATTTTTATTTGATTTATATTACGTTTACATAGATAGGTGTTCAGCCAAAAAGATGACTTCTCCCACAAGGCAGTGGAAACTACAGAGGGCAGCAAATAAAATATTCATAAAAATAAAATAGAAGATGGTATATTGGTGTGTAAACGCTGTAACTTCAATACCAAGAATCATTACTTTTTTGAAGCACCACGTCTTACTACAATCTAAATAATTAATACTTAGTGAAACCTCAAGCGTTTTTTTAAAAACATTTATCTTCATTCAAAGCTTAACCCCTTAAACCACTTGACCCAGAGCTAGGGTAGCTCTGGAACAAAGAAATCCGTAGAGATTCGTAGATTTATTTTAGGAAACCTGAGGGTGGGGACTTTGAGCGTTTCTTTTTTTTTTACTTTTAAGAAACTAACATCTTAAACCCTTTGACCATTGGTTCGGGTAGCTCATAAATCAAGAATCATAGACATTCGAAACTTGGCAAAGGCTTGTCTGCTTAAGTAATTCATAAGGTGTATGCCTCTGTTGTATTTTTTTTAAAGCACCCTTTCTAATGTTGCGAGTTTGACGCCTTAAACTATGTGACTACTGGTGTAGGTAGCTCTAAAACAAATATAGACTACCTATAGATCTCAAACTTTTCATATATACTCAGGTAAACCTTACTACGTGTAGACTACATAAGTTTTTTTTAAAATCAACAATTTAAGTCTACATCGCTTTACTTTTACATCCGTTATAAGCTTTATGTATCCGACACCTTAGCTCAGTCGGTAGCGTGTCTGTCTATTGAGCTAAAGGGTTCTGGGCTTGATTCATGGAATGACAGTAATGGATGTAAAAAAAAACCCAAAAAAAACAAGCTTTATGACTTAAACCACAAGAACGCATAGCCGGAAAACTCAAAATTCAAGAAATATAGAAAGTTAAAAACTGATTAAGGCTTATGTACTTAGGATAACCACAAGCTGTGCACCTCAGGCCTATTTATTTTTTATATTACCTATATTCAAATCTTTATGTCTTAGAACGCGTGACAATTGATGTGCGTATTCCCAAAATCAAATACCCAAGGGAATGAAAACTTTAAATACTTACGTAAATAAGCCGGAGGTATATAGCTTAATCGTATTAGTTCTTTACATGTATATATATTAAATACCTGTATGTATAGTTAAACTTAAACCTTAAATCGTTTATCAGTAGTTCGTGGAACTAGTAAAAAAGAAAATTGTATACCTTAAATAAGGCATAGACTCATGTGCTAAGGAAAGTCATAGGCTGTGCATTTCAGGCGTATTTTATTTTACTTTTACATATATTACTAGTTTAACGCCTCAAACCACAGCACCAGTGGTGTGGATAGCTCCAAATAAAAAAAAAGCATTTATAAAGTTAAAAATTATTTGTAGACTACTAGGGAAAACTTGAGAATGTGCACACAGGTAGTTTTTTTTAACTTCTACATATTGCGAGCCTTACACCTCAGACTGGCATGGCTATTTATAGATCTAAGAAAAATAGTAAGCTGAAACTTAAAATAGGCATGCGTACTGAAGAAAATCTTTAATTATTTTCATCTCTGGCATATTTTATTTTACCTTTACGTATGTCGCGATCTTAGCTTCTTACCACTGGTGTGGGGTAAACATGTAAAGTTGAAACCTAGAATCTTAACTTAGTGAGAAACTTCAGGGTGTGTACCTTAGTTGTATTTTTAAAAATATTTATATTGCCTGATACGATAGATTCTTTGATAAGTCTAATGGTGTTAGTACCTTTAAAACCAATAAACTAATAAATATTAAACTTTACATGCGTAACTATAGTTGTAAAGATCCTTAAAGTGAACACCTTAGCCATATTTAAAATACAACTCGCATCCACTGAAAGCCTTACGCCATTATACACTGTGATAATTGATTTGGGGGTAACTAAAAAAAATATAAAAAAATACAAAGCTGAAATTTGGCAGGGGTCTATGTTTATAGGTTAACCTTAGTTCTTTTTTTACACAAATTGTGAGCCTGACATCTTAAACGCCACAAATACCCAGCAGGTAGTTCCTAAACTAAGGAGCGTAAAAATAGGAAACTTGCTAAAATTACTTATCAATAGTGTAAAAAAAGACCACCTTTGGCATTTAATTTTACCTTTTTATCAACTGTAAGTTCGGTTGGTGTAGCTCACTTATGGAGTTTTTTTAAGACACCTTTGACTGCATTCAATATGGGTAACTAAAAATAACACTAGCCTTTACATCCGTTCCAAGAGGTAAATGAGGGTGCAAATATTTAATCATTCACTTTTATATATATTACGATCTTGAAGGATTAAACTGCATGAATACCAGTTTGTGATGTTAAAAATGCATCAAATATTGCTCTAGATCAGTATAAGTTAATGCGGCTACAGCTGTACTTAAGGCGGCCAAATCGATCAGCGAGAAAATATAACTTTTAATATAACTTTTTAACTCAAGATAAAGAAGAAAGCTCGCTGCTAGTTCTCAAATATCTTAAAATTTTCTGTCACGAACCTATACAAAATTACTATATTTATAAGAGGAAGGCTAGATACTGATTCATTTTTCATCAAGCCTAGTCTCATAGCTGCTCAAATATTTTTAAAAGGCCGTTGAAAATGAGCGAATGTCACATTTTCACACATTTATTTCTATTGATAAAATTCAAAATATCGGATTGCTAAGGAAAAAGTGCCCTGTTGGAATCTTTGGACTTCTTTTTGACTTGAAGCATATTTTGAAATAAAGCATCGTAGAGTTAAACATTGTGTTAAAGCTGTAGGTCTGCGCGGCAATTTACTCGCTCACAGAGGTGGCTCCCGTAGCAACTCTAATAGTTTGGTTATTTAATAATCCATCATAAGATGACACTGATTGGTTTTCCATCTAAATTTATCACCCTGGAGAAGTCTACTAATTCAATTAGATTTAATAAGACAGCTAACTTCACCCGGGCACTTAGAAGCTAATATATATATCCACTGCCTATCCACCAGACTCAAGGCATATTTAAATTAATGAGGTAAGGAAAATTGAATATTAATCCAGAAGAAATGAGGCCACCATTGTTTGGAGGAATAGAGGTAAACCATTTGTGGAAAATTACCCTCAGTACACATGACCAAGACCTGTCTTCTCCGTCGTTGGCAATCCCGTATATTGGGAGTGTGACGCCCTAGACCACGTGACCACTGATGTGGGTCCCAAGGGCTGATTGGTAAATGGGTGGTAGCCACTAATGACCCGTCGAGTGCTGGTCACAGTTTGAGCTGTGATAATTAAGTGCAGTCTTTATTACTAATCATAGAATCAAGTGTTTTGGATTGAGCCCATATTGTTGGGTATGAAGACAGAGGCGTCAGTCTCATATATCCTGGTTCTTTGGTGACCAACTAGGTGGGCTCCCACACTTCCTGCATGAAAATTTGGATGGTTTTCGTCTAAATTCTACCTTTCTCATCCTCACTCTGTGTGAATATGCAGGTAGCTTGCACGGGTAGCGTTTAAAATAATTTTAAAACGTGACAGTAAAAATTACAACATTATAAACGTATGTACAAGCAATGTGGTGTCTTGTGCTAAATTAAAGTTGGCCCTATTGAAGTTTTTGTTTTTGCCACTTGGTGATGGGGTAAAGCTTTAGGGTACAAACATCGAAAACCGTGGTCTTAAAGGCCGTTGGACGGCTGGTTTTAGGGTGTACGCGTGTCATTAATTTCAAATGTAGAAATGTAACTAAACAACAAAATAATTGATCCTCCGGTTTGATGGGTAGGATGCAATATTTCACACAATCAGTAAGGCAGCAATAATTTCAAGAATGTATAGTCAACATGTAATATAGAGGCTACAGCAAGTAAGTACCGTTCATTTACCCCAGTATCGTAGCAAGCTTACCTTGCATTATTCTACTATGATATAGCTCAAATTATAGGATCATGGTGTAAGTCCGTCAAGGTTAGACTACTTTCTACCTTTAAGAGTAAAGTTGGATTCACACTTACAGGATTTGCGCCGACTGTGTCATGTTGCAAATAATCTTGAATAGGTAATTCTATATGAGTTACTTTGTAAGACTTTGTTTTATTCACTCTCACAAAACTGTTCCCCGGCCGTGCCGCTACCTTGCTCTGAACGCTACCGACACGACACGACACGACACGACACGACACGACAAAGCTGGCGCAAAGTCGGTGCACAATCCTGTAAAATTGTGAATCCATCTTATAATAATACTTAGCATCGCGTCTTACAACCCGTTAGGGTTATACGCTTAAGTACTCATTACGCTAATGGGCTAGAAGTTGTGAAGGTTGAATATATAGGAAGTGAAGCCACATTTGCGTGGAGGGAGAGTGGAAAACCATTTAGAGAAAACCACCCCAGTTCACCCGAGCGAGATTCGGAACCTCGATCTCCCAGTCTTCAGCAATCAAGCTCAACATGAAACTAGCGCGTTAGCTAACGATGCCACTAAGGCGGTTGTGAATTCATCTTAAATGGAGTGTACGTCAATGTTAGTATTTAAGGTGTCAACCAAGACAACTCGGTTATTACATGAATCATTCTTTTATTGATCCGTTTACTGGACGACATTGATCCTAATCATTTTACATTCTTTATCAAGGTAATTAACATGTTACCCGCTTCGGTGGCCACGTGGTCTAACGCGCTAATATCGTATTGAACTAGACTGCCGAAGATGAGATCAAGGTTCGATCCCAGTCGGGTACACTGAAGGTGATTTTCCTAAATGATTTTCCAACCTACACGCAAATGCGGGTGCACTTCTTCTAAATTAAGCCATTCTAATTCCTAACCCACTATCGTAATTAGTACATAGGCGTATAACCTAAACGGGTAATAAGACGTGGTACTAAAATAAATCAACATGTTTATTTGGTTCATTCTATGTAGTGGCGTGGAATAGAGTGTTGCCAAGGCAAGCAGATGTAGTTTAAACAATAATCATGAATTTGTTCTCATCATTCAATAGCACTTTCGTTGTCCAGGTGTCAACGAAAATGCATTCACATGGCGGGTATGAAGAGCAGAGTATATGCGTGGTTGGTCAAATCGTCACTGAATGGACGGGAGCATACAACGTGGACAGTTTTAACAAGATTTTGGCTACCCTGGCAATATTCCACGACACGCCACTGATTTTATGCCTTTGTTTCTTTTCCTACAGCAAGCAAAACCTACATGAGCAAAAACAATCATAGGTGCATTTTATTATAATAAGCGTTCCAATTCAAATACAATGGATGAGAAATAATATTAGTTTCTAAAAGAAGTCAAATAAATACATAAGCTACTAAATTTAAAACTTATTTTGAGAATTTTTACCATGATCAGCTTATATTACAGCTAAAATTGAGATTGTAGGAATTAGAACAGTGTTTTACAGCATTTTAAATGAAAATGTAAAGAATAAAATCTAATCAAGGTCATTCTGCCATCAAAATTTGATTGCATAATTTTAACACATGTATAATAAGCTATAAATAATGATTCAATGATTGCAAATCATTACAGTTCTCGAGTTACAAGGTGTAAAATTCGCTATTTCTTGCTTTTTGCATACCGATGTTAAGGTAAAATATTCAATGTGTTGGGATAAAATTTAGCATAACTAAACCTCATATGAATGTCTAGTTATGCTAAATTTCAGCCCCATATATTAATCACTATACCTTAACAATGGTAGGCAAAAACCATAAAATAGCAGTTTGACCCCTTATAGCTATTTATAGCTTATAACTATACACTTGTTTAAAACGCAATAAAATGTTGATGGTCGAATGACCTTAACCGATGATTGGCTGTCATGGGCGATTCTATGAAAAATGCGGAAGTGAAAAAAGCCCACACGAAAATTGCACATAGTAAGAACCTCCCCGACATAATGCGGCCAGAGAAAAATAACCCCCAAACCCTCACTAATTTTGTTTGATCCATAAACCCCGCACAGTTGACAATGATCTAACCTAAGCCAACCTAACGTAACTTTACCTAACCTAACATACCTAATCTTTTTATTTGTGTGGGCTTTTTTCCATGTGCGCTTTATCCTGTGCGCATATGTGTCAGTAGGGTTCTTACTGTTTGCAATTTTTGTGTGGGCTTTTTTCGCTTACACTTTTTTTCAGTCACCGTCATGCGCACATTATAGGGAAAATAATCCATATCAAGCTTCGTACTTTTAACAGGGCTTATACACGCACTTGGACGACCGCAAGATTCAGGGAAATACAGTGACTTTTTAGTTTCTTGGAAAAAACAGGGAAAGATAGGGAATTACGCCAAAAAAAAGCTGTAATATTGGATTCGGAACATTTAACTGCAAGCTTTAAATAATAGTCCTTTGCAATGAAGAAAAAGGTAACTGAACAACTAGGCTCGCTTATTCGAAACTAGATTTCATCTCTACTTCTTCTTGGCCCCCATATTATTTTACCCCTGAAATATTGAGTAGAGCAACGACTCCATATATTTACACCTCCCCCTCCTATCAGGGTCAAATCATCATGCTATAAACATCAATTACATGACTTTACACTAGGCACTTTTGTATTTAAAAAACACTATCTGACCTAGTATAATTTCTAAATAAAACTTCTTGAAAAAATAGTAATTCCTTACGAAAAACCTGAAAAAAAACCCCAAGGAATTATATATTAGTAAATAATTGCAACCCTGTTTAAATTTTAGCTAGTTTTTGTGAAATATATTCAAGGTTGCATGGCTGGTTCATTGTCAAGTTTAGCCACCCTTACAAAATTCACACAGAATTAAGCGGCCAGACTATGAGTAATTAACCTGCCAACATTTCATGGAAATCACAAAGAATAGTTGTGTTTATGACAAATTTCACACATTAGTACACAACAAAGGGACCATAACAAACGTACATAAATACTTTACTGCTCGAAAGCAGAGGTGAAAAGCGATGAAGCATTTGTAGCTATACAATCCTTACAAAATTTGGCCAACAATTTTGGCCATGGCGTGGACTTTGTTTTTTAAAGAACGTATTGAAAACAAAATAATTACTATGTGTAAACACGTTCAGGGTTTACAAACTGGTTTTTATGTTGAAAACGACCATATTATTGCTGTGAGATATTTTTATTTTATTTACCTAGCCTAATACCTTAACTAATTATTATGTATATGTGTTAAGACGTTAGTTTAGGTTGGGTTGGCTTAGGTTAGGTTAATAATAAACAAAATAATTTATTTTTTAACACATACCTAGCTCATCCACTTGGATTAATTAAAAAAACAAAAACATATTTGTTCACTTTGAGCACGATTAAAGTTTTTGCTGTCGGTCCCAACACCGGTCACTGCGAGCATGTTCACTGAGAAAGAGAAGCTGCTATAGTTATAATTAACCACATAATATTAATAGAAAAGCTATTAAATCTTCTTTTACATATTAATATATTCCCTCTGTCAATACCATAGCTACAGAACCGGACATAACAAATAAATATATCTTTAAAACTGACGAATACTTGGAACAAATTATTGATATATCTTATCATAACTAAATTACATATCACAACACTTTGTTAACGAGAAGCAACCATCTCAAGTAATAATATTGCGCGTCTGGACTACATCCTTTCCGTGGAGGATATTTCCACGTCCCGATAAGATGATGGTGAAAGTGAGTATGAGGGTGTAAAACTAGTGGAAACACTTAAAACAGAATGTAAGCCTAACTAATCAAACCCTAGTGACCGTTGGGGGGTAGTTCCCCTTTTCAGAAAAAAATATCCTATGTACCAGCTGGGAATCGAACTAGTCTCCCTAGGCTCGTAGCCAGTTGCATTGACCACTACACACCAGGGGGCTGATTATCATCTAAAGTTAGTTGCAATGACAGTAGTTGGTGAATGTCCTCAACATAGATGTCAAATATTAGAGGATATTGAATCCAACCAGGTTAAACAAACAGAACCCTTCACAAGCAAATATAAATAAGTCACAATTTTTTAGGAAATCTGTAAACACAAACGGAGCATTCTAGATGATATCTTTATTAACACCACTGTGTTTTATTTACAGATTATGTGATCAATCAAATAAAATGTTTATTGTGACATATTCTACAATAATAATGGCCCAAAGGGGTAAATATGTTAAGAATTATTCATTCTTGGGAATAGTTAAAAATATAATTTAGTCCACTTGTTTGATACACACTCTCAGGACTGTGCGCCGGATGTGTCATCTTGGATTGTTTCAAAAGTGATTTCCCAAGGTCACGGTCCATCATGGTAGGTTTACAGTCCTGTGAGTGAATTTGAGAGGTGGTGACTTATGGTCGACCTTGTATTGTTTCTCCTACTTAGGCTTCTTCCGGCTGTTATTTATCATCTGACAATTGCTGTAGAATATTATACTACTGTTTGTGAACATTAAGCCATTTATTACGGACAAAATAAAAAGCTGAATAATTATGGTTCAGAAGTTTGAGTGCAGCATACAGATTATGATGACAATCACATTAAAGAAACTGTCCGGTCGGAGATATCGGATAGATTCAATATATGAAAAACTTGTAGTGGTCATCATTCACTCACACGCTGGAAACTCCTCCCCCCCTCCCCCCAATGATTTTGGCTTATAGCTTCCGCAAAAATGTTGCACTAACGACATTTTTGTGTTCAATGACCAACACTAACGATTGCCTTGGGTTTTGTCGTTAGTGCCGCACCATAAGATGGTGGGTGGGGCCAGGTTGACGTCAACTTATCCCCGCCCAATGATTTTGGCTTATAGCTTCCACAAAAATATAACGATAACGAAATTTTTGTGTTTATTGAGCAGCACTAACGTAGCACTAACGATTGCACTAGGTCCGGTCGTTAGTGCTTTCATGGGTGGGGCCAAGTTAATGCATCTTGTAAAGGGACGTGAGAAAAGGTAAGAGTTTTTGCAGTTTTCATAACAAACGATTTTTCCAGGCAAAACAGATGTGCCGTGGGCGTCATAAGTTGACCACTGAAGTTCACGTCGCTCACCACGGGAGCTCTATTTGTCCCTCCCTATTAACGGCAAGGTCGTAGAATCAGTGGATCATTACTCCGGACGGGCACTCGTATTTATGGTGTTAAACGTAACAGGTGTTCGGACATTATTTCTGTATCAAGTCTGTGTGTGTGTGTGTGTGTGTGTGTGTGTATGCGTTATGGGTCAGCTTGGACTAATAAGCCAGCAAACCAAGTGAACTAGTGCATACATCAACGGTGTGTTGGGAAACTGTAGAGATTAATGTGTAGTAAATAAAGGATATTGTTCTTGTATTCAAAATAGTTATTCGATGAATAGCCTAAAGTTATTTCCTTCATTTTCGTGGTTGTTAAGTTGAGTCGAGGAGATCGTCAGTTCCTGCTGAGGCAGGATTTTGTACTTTTTTAAGTCAATGTAAAACACCCTTCTCTTGTTGACGTAATGTATTTACATTGAGGACAGTAAGATTTTATTTACGTAAAACATGACGGTAGTCTTCCTTGTTTTGGCCATACGGAAATATCGTATGCATGGTATTAAAGTCAACATAATATATAAACGCCTATGTACCATAGCCCCAAGAGTAAGACAAAGGCATTAAACAATACAAGACTCCAATTTTTATATCAGCTGAGGACTTGTTCAGAGGAAATGTTTGCCCGAAGTTTATAAGTACGTGATGGGGTCTGTGCCCAAAAGGGCGGAGATGAATGGAGGGGAATTGAGAAGATGATAGCGTCCCCTGTTTCTAAGAACTGGTACTGCAAATTGTAGTGGACAAATCAAATATTGCTCCGGTAGAAACATGAGAGTTTAATTTCTACACATAGTAATCCAAACAGCTGTTCTTGACTATTTGTCATGAGCTTATCAGCATTTGAAGGTAAACTTTTTAAATGAAGAAAACAGTGTTCTCATAACGTTCTAGGACACCCCTGACAGATATTTAGGAAAGGATACGACTATTATGTAAATAAAATTAAACTTTATATTTATACTGGCAACATATTTGATTTATTTTGCCGAAAAAAAATTGTTTGCTATAAAAAATTGAAAAAATACTGCCCTTAACCCGCAATCCCTACCATCCTACCTTAAGGATATGAGATACAGCAAGTGAATTAAAACATTGTTGACAAGTTGATTCTAATCTTCAGCGATTAACACACGATACAAGCTTTGCTTAAAAGATTCTATTAATATCATTAATGTTTTCCCAGGCATCCAAGGCAAGTGGAATGACAGTACTTTGGATCACTATATGTCGGGCGTCGTTTAATATTAACTTCCTCTTCAAATTCAAATTGATCACACAATGGTCTGAGAGACGAGCAACAAAACTGGGACTTCATATATGTAATCCGTACGTAAACCTTTTCATGAAACGAGGTCGCAACAACGGTTTTAGAACGATAAGACTATTTTTTTTTATTGTGGTTTGTCAACTCGAGTTTCCTTTTCAGAAGATTCCATTTTTAATATAAATTAGAGCTAATCTGACAATTTTCTGTATTCCATGAAAATATAATTAAGAAACAGATGTTGACTAAACTTGAAGCATGTATATGTATCAACCATAATAATACGTACGAATTAATATTTTGATTTAATTTTATCAAAATATTTAAGTGCCAAGGTTGCTACGCGGCAAACTGTTACCGCTACCGATTGTTTATTATCACCACTAGTCTATAGGCCTACCCTATTATTGGTATAGGGCCTAATTTCGTACCAGAATCCTACAGTACGGTAATATTTTGGTAGGATAAAATACTTTGTAGAAAAGTTATAGGAAGTTTATTTTGGAAGGTCTTTTACCAAAATCATTGTTCACAAATAGTGTGATCGTATAGCGTTTGTTTGTTTGTGTGTGTGTGTGTGTGTGTGTGTGTAGCATGTCCAGCCATGCATTGAAATTTGACTAATTAAATTAGTAGCGTATGATTATTTGATATTATTGATTTTTTTTTATTTAGCACCACGTCTTACTACCCGTTTGGATTATACGATTAAGTACCAATTACGCTAATGGGCTAGGAATTGGGAAGGTTGAATATAGAGGAAGTGAACCTGCATTTTGGGAAGGAAAGTGGAAAACCATTTAGGGAAAACCACCCCCAGTTCACCCGACCGAGATTCGAACTTCGAGCGAACGACTAGCGCGTTAGTTAACTACGCCACCGAGGTGGGCTACTGATTTATTGTTCACCGCTATACTGAACACCTTGCCGCTCCAAGCATCGAAAATGAGAGTGGTCGTCAACAAAAGTCACTAATTAAATTAATTACTAATGAAAAGGTAAAAACTAATCATTGGACCAGATTGTGATTATTCCGAATCGCGTCCGATAGGGGTGAAAAACCCTTGAGCTCGATAAAATAATGAACCAAAATGAGCCAAATGAGACGCGTTAGAT
>CABFWB010001473.1:57270-98846 GCA_902151455.1 Timema bartmani
TTAGCTATCCAGTGGTATAATTTAATTTTGGATGTAGAGGAAAGATTTGAAACTACAACACCAAACTGTATCCCCCGATTTTGTTATCATTAGGTTTTTTGGATTTCCCACGTATGGTAGCAAATTTAAAGACGTATTCACTTCAAAAACCAAGACGGATCCAAAGAGGTTACAATCAAAATCAAAGACCTGCAAC
The DNA here is from genome assembly GCA_902151455.1 of Timema bartmani. Taxonomy (NCBI): domain Eukaryota; kingdom Metazoa; phylum Arthropoda; class Insecta; order Phasmatodea; family Timematidae; genus Timema; species Timema bartmani. The sequence goes on from CABFWB010001473.1 coordinate 57,467, forward strand.
AAAAACACTATTTTTATGTGGCCAAGTAGCGATAACGACAGCAAGTAAAGCATGAAAAAAAAGTGAAATTTGGACATGACCAGTATTGACTCTCTCATTACAATTTTTTTTTTTTTTCAAATCTGCTTTCGACCCAGTTTTTGTCTCATTTATCGCCTCCATTTTCACCTCTTCAAGAAAATGGTGAAATTTCATCTTTCATACGTTCACGATCATCTCTACCTATATAATTATTGTTCTCACTTGTGTAAAGTTTATGTTTACAAAATGATACAAGCCTCCTTCGGATATCAGTGAGAAGGCATACACCAAAAATGACAACATGTTGAAAATGTTTTGATACGTTAAAAGTTAATGGAAAACCAATTTATAATACAAAATAATAGGTTTGTATTATTTTATTTTTACCTACATAATTATCCGCTTTAGTGGTCTCATGGTTTAAGGCGCTACTCTCGCAATATACTAGACTTTCAATGATGGGGAGATCGTGGTTCGATCCCAGTCAGGTATACTGAGTTTTTTCCATGAATATGTTCCCACTCTTTCTCTCTCCACGCAAATGCGGGTACACGTCCTTTAAACTCTACTTTTATTATTGTCAACCCATTATTGTGATTAGTAGAAAAGTGTATAACCCTAATGAGTAGTAATACGTGGTGTTAAAAATTAGACACAATTATAATGATAATTATCTTTAAAGCCTATCTACAACAAGTGATTGTAATCACATTTTCCGACTTCACGTAGTATGACCTTCAAGTGGTGGACGAATCCTCGTTGAAACACATAAACGGCGAAAATGTTAGATTTTCGTGAAGCGGTGAATAATGAAGTTGCGTTCAACCCTAGCCCTTTTCTTCCCAAATGTGATTCATATAGTAAAGATTGCATCCAAATAAGAAACATCTCCCTTCCCTTTCTATTTGTTTCCTCTTCTTCCCTCCTAAATCAACAAGTAAAGACAACTCTTTATTACTTTACCTTAACACACCTCTGATGCTTCATGTCTTGCCTTATACTTTATTAGTTTGAGTTTTAATCGTAAATGATACAAGAAGGAACACATTTATTTGACGTGTGATATTAATTTATGATCATTAAGTTTGTAAAAGCGTTAATGCTGACGTCATATTGTAGATTTGGCAACCTTGTCAAAATAAAATAATATAATTTCCCAGCGAAGGTGGGGAGGGGTGTCTGATTCTGAATTTATTTGAAAGTATTTTAAGGTATCTGAAGTTTTTTAATGGTCATTTGTGTTCGAGAGTTAAAGAACGTAGACCTGATTATTGCTATGGATTTATTAAAAACAGTTTACGAAATTTCTGTATAGACCAATTTTCATAGAAATAAACTTTCTGACATCTAGGAAGGAAACTAGATCGATCTACTTTCACGTACTGATTTGCAGCTGCCCCTTATAACACCAATAAAATAGTAAAATATTATCTATTCAGGCCAAATGAAACATATTTTTATTTTCTAAAAGGCCCTTCCTATGAAGATTGGACTTATATATATATAAGACATTAAGATTTTTAAAGTCTTAAAAAACCCTTAAATGTCCATCCCTCAATGACAATGATAGAAGAAGTGAAATTATTTGCAAAAAGCCAAATCATTTACAAAACTAATAATAAATTAATAGATTTCTAGCACACAAGAATCAAAATAAAATAAATGTTAATTTGTGGTGTTTATGTTGATGTGAAAATATGGGAATTTTGTATCCCTGACCTATTTTTTTGGGGGGGGACCTGGGACGGCGAAATTTGATACGAGATGATCTAATAAAATCCTACCCTAAGTGAAAGAGTGAAGTTCAGAAATGCTAGCACATAATGATTTGGGGGATAAAAAGTACAAAACTCTACACATTTTGCTGAAGTTTCATTATTTCACTGACCGCTGGCTAGGGAGGGTAAAAAATTGCTCTAAAGGTTTTAACTGTCGAATCAATTATCTGCCAAAAGAGGTCTGTGTTTGGCATCGTGTAACTACCAATTATTTTTATTATTTTTTTATAATTAATTATGTCATCGGAACAAATACTCAATGCACTCGAAAATATGGTCGCCATCGATAAAATACAATCAACAGACAGTATGATTCGAAAATAATTGAACACATTTAATTTAATCGCAGAATCCATGTCTAACATACGCAAAACCCGCTTCGATGGACGTTTGGCCTATCGAGCTAATCTTGCAGTAGAATAGACCGCCGACGACGGGGAGATCGAGGTTAGAATCTCGGTCGTGTGTACTAATTTTTTTTTCTCTAAATGGTTTTCCACTCTTCCTCCTCGCAAATGATGGTACTCCTCCTTTAAATTTAATCTTTCTAATCTCTAAAACCATTAGCGTGATGAGTAAATAAGCGTATAACTCGAACGGGTAGTAAGACGTGGTGCTAGAAATAAAGTCAACACATTCAATGCTTTCTCTTACTGTGCTAACATGATGAACACCGGGGTTGTATCCGAATAATCTACTTATGTGGCGTCGCCTTGGCCCTTGCCCTCGATAGCTGCATTGGCAATCATGTGACCAAGTGTAGATGTCCGAATAGTCGCGAACGATACCCATGCAGTCTTCTCGAGGTCTTGGTCACCATGAACACGAAGGCTACCAGCCGTGTGCTGTTCTCGCGGGGTCGGTTGCGGTGTTTGACTGGCAACTGTGGTAGTATTATTCTTTCGTCTACTAGAGCACTGACTTACGTTTTCCGCCATTTTAAATAAGGTTGTTACCGTTCGAATAAATTGATGCAGTCTTCGCTATGAACAGCGCTAGAAGTGTAAAATCTTCTTGACTGCAGCAAGTCTAAAACTCAAGGGTCTGACTAAGGAGCCTTGGACTATTCGGATACAGCCCGGAGCTGTCTTCTCGTGACGAAAATACTTTAAACTTTACAACGTCTAAAGCTGGAAGAAAATTTGTTAATGTGAGTGTGAATTTTCTAATAGTGGTGTATACCACATGTTCACATGATCACACGTGTTTATCTATAATATAACATAGCAACTTAATTATAATTATTTGAAAGTATTTAGTTATTTTTAATCATCCTATACATACATATAGTTTACAGATGGTTGTTTGATTGAAATTAAGTTCATCGAACCAATATTTAAAAAAAACTTATTCAAAATAAATGGCAAATATACTGGAGCGTTTTACTTCAAATTGCGTAACTGAAGCGTTATGAATACAAATACATAATTTTAGTTTGGAACATAATCTACGAATTAAATTTGAGACAGCTTATTTATAGAAATCACATATTTTTCAATAAACTGTGGAATTGGTACGAATCTACTATTCTACGAATCCAAAACTTCACTTTATCTACAAATCCATAATCTCGAATTCAAATCCGAATCTTGTAAAAAAAAAATTAACACAAGAGGAAATATAAATATTATAGAATAATAGAAAGTAAAAATAGTAACAAAAGTTAACATTCTTTCTTATAATCCATAATCATACATTCAGTTAGGAGTTAAATTATGATCTGGGATCTGGTATTTTAAGTTCATCTTATTTATTTTAGATCTGAACCACCAATAAGTTCAATTAGAGCTCTAAAAAAATTTAATTAGATTTTTTGTTATTTTTTAAATTTTGAGCCAGTTATTTCTCGAGCCCTCTGATTTCGAATTACCTTAATGGTTTTAGGATGTCATCCCTAAAAAATATAGTCATACTAGCAAACGTTGACCTGAAATTTGAAAAGTAAAATTATTACTTAAAATAATTAGTGCTTGAAATGTTAATTTATATATTTTTACAAAAAATAGATCTGACATTAAATTAGTTTTACCCCTATGAAAATAAACTTTCGTGTATAAAACTCATTTTTGTATGAAGATGTTAGAAGCAAATTGTGTTTTAAATGTTTAAGAAATAATTCAAGATTTACAAAGATTAATTATATGTGCTCCAAGTAATAACTAGATTAAAATTAACTTCACAAAGCTTTCAAAAACTTAAGGAGGGCGTATAGGGAACGTGAGTGAGCTAGGAGCCGTATTTTTAAAGTTTCTACATCAAACATTTTTGGTCAAAAGAAATCAACTAATTCTCCAGAGAAAACATAGTGTTTCATTTTCTTCACATGGTGAACTCGACAAGTCTTGAATATCTGTCTAGGGTGTCCTGGAATTTAATGACGATTTTTTCTCTTAATTTAAAGAGTTTCTCATCTGATGTTGCTATGCTCATGATATATAATCAACAACTGTTGATTTTACTACATCAAGAAAATTAAACTCTATGTTTCTACTGGAGTAATGTTTTATTTATTTGGTCCAAAAAGTTTTTATACATAAAAACTGCGAAAATACTGCCCTTAAATCGCGTTCCTTACACTTCCACCTTAATACGGCTTATTGCTTCAGCTCGTATCGATCCAAACCAAGTAGGAAAATATTCCCGACTGTTTTTTTTACCTATTATCATACGGACATTTGTGCGCTGACCATTTTATCCTGTATTTGGATACATTAATATCAAAAGAAAGATCCTTTAAAACCAGAGAATTGAACCTTAGTCCACCTAGCATAGCTAGTCAAATGCTCTGAGAAATGAGACTCGCATGAAGCTTGGTTTCTGTTGACAAGAAGCTCGAAGTTCGAATCCCTACTAGGCATAGTGAGGAATTATTATCGTCTTATTTATACATATAAACATCCATACGGCTTTTCCATTGTATCTACACTTTAATGTGGTTACAATTACTCTAAGGGCGGTATGAAAAAACGCCACAAAGGTCCAGTTCCATAGTCAAACTTAGTACGCCTCAAGTGCGGTGCTATACTAAATACAAGACGTCACCTACCTAGACCAAAAAGGAATGGTCAAATTTTATGCGAGACTGGTTCACACCATTCGAGTTTAGGTAGGAGTCATCCTGTATTTAGTGTACCACCACACTTAAGGCGCACTCGATGTGACTATAAAACTAGACCTAAGGGCCAGTTTCATAGTCAGATTTAGTACGCCTAAAGTGCGAGTCGATACTAAATACAGGACGTCACCTACCTAGACCAAAAAGGAATGATCAAATTTTATGCGAGACTGGTTCACACCATTCGAGTTTAGGTAGGAGTCATCCTGTATTTAGTGTACCACCACACTTAAGGCGCACTCGATGTGACTATAAAACTAGACCTAAGGGCCAGTTTCATAGTCAGATTTAGTACGCCTAAAGTGCGAGTCGATACTAAATACAGGACGACACCTACCTAGACCAAAATGGAATGGGCCAGTTTCATATGCGAAACTGGCCCATTCCACTTTGGTCTAGGTAGGTGTCGTCCTGTATTTAGTATCGACTTGCACTTTAGGCTCACTAAGTCTGACTATGAAACTGGCCCTAAGTGTGAATAGATGCTATGTGGTTCGTTGTTGTAATCCCGAGCACACTTTAGGTACACCTTTTAGCCTATGATGACGCAAGAAAACCAACGTCACTAAGGGCCAGTTTTATAGTCAAATTGCGTACACTTCAAGTACTACATTGAATACAGAATGACACCTACCTAGATCAGAAAGGTATGAGACACTGATCCATACCATTTGAGTTTAGGTAGGTGTCTTCTTGTATTTAGTAAAGTACTGCACTTAAGATGTGCTAGGTCTGACTGTGAAACTAGCCCTAAGGGTCCACTAACACTAAGCGTACACTATTGCCTTTCTTGTATACGGCTCTAAGCTACACAACCATCTTTCCCCTTCTTTCCTAGATCGAGTCGTTATTAATCTTTTAGTTTAACGGGTAACAAAATTCTAGTTTGTTGGTATGAAGAGCATTAACTTTACTACTTAAACCAATGTAACTTTAATTTATATCATCTGAATCATTATACACTTTGGTATGTTAAATATGAAGCACAAAAAAGGGGCTGCAGCTAAAAAAAACTTTACTAATGCAACATTCAAGTATGTTCAAAACCTGACTCGCTCATTAAAAAGCTCATCTACTATCGAGTCAGATAATTACTCCTTTCTCTATGACACATTAGGGAGAGAGGGGTGTTTGGGTGGTGGACACCATCGCGCCATAACTCAGTTGCGGTAGGTCCCACAAACTGCTGATAAGTCTGACTACTAACATGCCCCATTGGACCTAGTAAATAACACCTTGCCACATTCTCGACTGATCTAATAGATCATTTTCCCTCTTGTTTGGTTTGTTACTTCAAACTCCCACTGTTGTTATCCTTCCATTCTACAGTAGACCTCTCTTTCAACCCATCATCTTGTAATTAATGACTATAGTTTATCTCTTATCAATTTTTTTTTGTTTTTATTAGTCTCCAAAATAATTGAGAACTGTTTGTACAATTCGTTTACCCTGAAAGGTAGAAGTCTCTCCTGATGGATTACAATATGGCTTTATCTTAAAGCTACGCCATAGTGGAAACGTGAAAGTAAGCTTGCTAATTTTCAGGGTAGAAGTACAGTACATTCATTTTTAACATTTTTTTTTATCATGCATATTTGACCACGAGGGATGCAGTATCTAGCTCGTTCACCGTGTATGTAGACTTTTAGCCACCCGGTGGGAACAGAACGTTTCCTAGGTTATATCTGGGAGGTTGTCTACACGTCAAATCCACAATGTGATAACATAACGATAGTGATTATGAATTTGTGGGGCCAGCGGAAATATTAAACCTCTAAATTAAGCCTAATTAATCTTTCGGAAAATACTCATTATACCACTGGGAATTGAACCCAGGGCCTCTAGATCAGTAGTGTTAACCACTAGACCAAAAGATCAATCACATAAAAATTCACGCATATGTTTAAAAAATGAGACATTGATACAGAAGCCAAGCCCGGGATTGAAGGCGTTCCACACTAATGTTCTGCCACCAAAATATCCAGAAACATCCTTTGAACAGGCTCATTCTTCGCCTGCTACATCAATGAGCCAATATCATCCTATAAGTCAGCTACGTAACTAGAAACCTTGAATGGGGAGGGGATTTACCTATTTATATTTCAATGTAATATAAATTTCAGTGTGTGTTTTTATAAAGCTACGACAGATTTCGTTAGTAAATAGAAGACAAAAAAATAAATGCATTAGTGGTAGACTCCGGCAAATCGAGTTTGAGTGAGGTATGAGGCTGTAGAACTACTAGCTACCCTACACTCCTGATTAAGTCACTGCCTTCATTCAAACACACACACACACACTTCCTCTCACTTTTTTCTCTATTTATATAATATAGATATACTATATATTAATACATAAATATAATCTTATAATTTTGTCAAGAATGTAAAAATATAAAGGGTCCATGAGAGTCATAAATACAAATAAAATATAAAACTCGAAGAAAGAAAAGTAAAAATAGGTAATGAAAATTATCATAGACAATGACAAATTATATCGCGAATGAAAAGATTTAATATGAAACAGAAAAAACCCTTTCACCCTTAGTGGCATGTCTTTAGGTAGAGCTGAGCTGAGCTCCCGAAAATAGGCTCTACCGGCTGGGGGATACCACGTGTCATTTATGACTAAATTTCTCATACTCTCTCTAGGCTAGTGAGGAGTAACTTCATCAACCCTACCATTAATAACTTTTGGGGTCAAACGGACCAATTAATAGATCCCATAAACTCCCCTTTAACCCACTAACGTTAAAGTGTTTGTAAAGGGATGCCAAGTGAAATTCAGAATTCTTGTTTAGATTTACGTGTTAGCTGTCTAGGTTTATCCTACATAAATTATGTTTTTGATTGGAACAGAACTTGACATATTATTTTGTTTTATAAACAACAATTTTTATCTTATGGTGTGGGGAAATATTGTATATGTCATAGGTTGAGATTCAAGTCATGTGCATTCTAATCTTACAATTTTTTAAACAGAGTTTTGTTTTAAACCCCTATGGTCACATAGGAAGTCGTTTAGTCTAACTGATAAAATAACAGAACGTCAACTAGATCCTGAAAAGATTAATTTAAAAACAGTCCCAACTGAGAGCAGCGCAAACACATCTAGCAATGTTAATCTGTACGATGCACTTACTACTTGAGAGCGAAGAGGGAAGGGAGAGAAAAAGGGATAAAGCTACGCGTTTTTGAGACAGGTCGGGGGTGGGAGTGGTGGTGGTGGTGGTATGGGGGTGGAGTCGAGGGTGTTCTGGGGAAACCAGAGGCGGTTTCTCGCTCGCGTTTGTTTTACTTACTAATGAGTGGAGTACGTTACAGATGCTGTAACAAAAAGGCGGAGATTACGGTGGAACAGAGAGACAGGTGTTGAGTGAGGTGGAAGATGGGAACTGGAATAAACGTGACCTGGAATTATAAGTGAGAAGATGTGAGGCATATCATTACCGAGTGTAAATATCATTGTTTACATATGCATGCATATATGTATGTTTGTCTGTGTGGTTTTCATATCTAGACTTGTGATTATGCGAGGGAGTTATTAAGGGAACATGAGTGGAAGAGATAATGTAGAATAGAGTGTAATGGGAGTCTAAGGTCGGGATGCAGATGGGTTGCAACCGCAGTCCGACGAGAACTTAAACGATCACTGGTCCTTTGTTGAAACAATGAGTTGAGATACACGAATCCTCAATTGGATAAATCGGTGTTTGTGATGCACTGAGGTAAGTGTGGTCAGTGAGTACATGTGTGGAGCCTAGAATCTGAATGTGGGGGTTTATCTTCTAGTGTGACACACGAGTTTCATGACATGCCATTGTTTGGTACTAAGAGGTTTCATTAGACAGTATACAGTTGAAGAGTCATGGGGTTTATGCCTATGGCCTGAGGTGATATACGAGTGAAATGGGATTGTTGTGTGTTGGATGTAGGATGGTATTTGACGTTGCGTGAGTGATGTGGGTCTCATTGGAAAGCAAGAGGGAGTTGTTGTTGGGTGGGGGTATTCGTGAGGACTTTAACCAAGGGGTGAGGCACTTGAGAAGTGGAGGCTAAAGGCTAGTATAGAGTGTCTATCACGAGGAGTTGCATATATAAAGTGGAACATTGGCGGAACTTGAATCGATTTAAGTGGTGGACATTAGATTTGATAGATGTGTATGATTATATAACTGTTTGTAATGTAGGTGAGCTAAATGTTAATAACAAGATATTTGTCTATGGCTGTAGACACTACAACTCCAAAACCAAGAAACCTAGAAAGCTGAAAGTTGGCAAACATACTTACGAGAACCTGAGGGTTTGCACCTAGGCTGTATCTATATATCATGGTGGTTGGTGGCAGTGAAAGATGTATACCACTCACACTAACGGCAAAGTGTTGCGACGTAATACTCTCGGATACATTCCACTAGAAAAGAAGGTTGTGTAACTGAGGTGAGGTTAACGTTGTTAGACAACTTATATGTTGCTTTGTGCTCTTTTCACCGCATCTACACGTCTGGGCCTTAAGTCCGTAGCCTGTAGCATAAACTGATGTTATCGTAGATTCATTCCATTCTCAAATTAATATTAAGATCGTGAATAGTTTTTTCTAGTTGTACATTCAGTTTACTCAGAAATGTATCCGTCTTTTTTTGACGGATTACAATGTGACCATATTTTAAAAACTATACCCATAGTAGAGTAATTTAAGGTAAGCTTACAAGGGTAAATGAAGGGTACTTTTGACACGAGGGATATTAACTACAAAATTTAAGAAGGAGTGTAGAGGTTATCTACAAAGAAATACGTTCGATAGGAAGAAGTCTAGGAAAACTAAAGTAGATATAACATATGTAAAACCGCTTTCATTGTCAGAATTTGATTACCGAATCTCTCAAAAACAACGACTGGAATGTGCAATTCTATTCTAATACCGTGGGACACTTTACCAAGAGTGTGGATAGATGATTAAGTAGTAGTGATCCGCTTCAGTGTAAGAACGGTATAAGGCTCTGCTCTCGTTTTAGACTGACCTGCTGAGTACGGGGAGATAGGGATTCGAATCTATCTCGGATCTACTGTGGGTGTTTTTTTTCCTAAATAGTTTCCTCATCTCTACCCCCATTAAAGTAATCATCATATTGCGCATAGCCTGTAGTAAAACGCGATGATAAAAATAAAGTAGTAGTAATTGTGACAATTTCATCCTGAAAATGAGTTAAATTTAGTTTAAAATTACACCTGGACGTGGGAATCAAACCAGGGACTTTCAACCTAGCACAATAATGCTCTGTACCAAAGTATCCAGGTGTCGTTCCATGCTGAAGGTCATTCTTGCCTCATGGTTTAAGGTGGAGATTTTGGAGTCGCAAGAAAAGGTAAGTATTTTTGCAGTTTTTATATCAAAACATTTTTTGGTCAAGATAAATCAAATATTGCTTCAGTACAAATATAGAGTTTAATTTTCTTCCCATGGTGACCTCAACATTTCCTGAATATCTTTCAAGGTTGTCCTGGAATTTAGTGACAACTTTTTCTCTTCATTTAAAAAGTTTATCATCTTATGCCGCTATGCTCATGACAGATATTCAACAACCATATAGAGAAAATTAAACTTTATGTTTGTACTGAAGTAATATTTTACTTAGTTTGACTAAAAAAATGTTTTTCCATAAAAACTACAAAAACACCTAACTTTTTCTCGCATTCCCTACATTCCTACCTAAGGACAAAGTCTATGATATCCGTATGGATTAATCGGATACTTGGGAGTCAACATTGAACAACATACACTTGTCACTCAGGGTTGGATTTTATGCTGTAAAAGGTACAGCTAGCATACTACATTCATGCAGAAAAATTGCCGACCCAGATTAATCGGTGGCTGTGGTTCAATTAATTCACTCGTCCATCGAAGACTGCTTTAAACTTAATTCAGAATGCCGGTGAGCATGGTACGATGGCTTATTGGTGCGCTGAATCAAATGTCCCAGGTTCGATTCACGCGTCTAAATGTACATTTTTCAAACTAGATTTAATTTAATAAAAGAATACACCCCAGTGCACGGCTATATTCGTATCAAAGTTAATTTTCACCTATTGTATAAAAACTATGTTTGAAGAGGTATTGAATGTATAGGCATACTTAGACCTAGACTAAAAGAAAGGATGGAAGGCTCCCGTGTTGATTTAGTTGAATATTGGTCTAACCTTTTAGTTTTTTTTTATCACCACATTCTACTACCTGTTCAGGTTATATGCATATATGATAATGATTACTCTGATAGGGTAGGGATGAGGAAGGAAGCATTTTAGAGGTAATGTACCCACATTTGCGTGGAAGGAGAGTGATACATCTTTTAGAAAAAATCACCCTGAGTAGATCCGACCAGGATTATAGCCCTGATTTCCCCGTCATCAACAGACCAGTCCAACAAGAGAATGACGTCTAAGACCATTCGGCCACTGAAGCAGATACTGGTTTAACTCTTTTATTTTAAAAATATCTTCTTTTATTTATACGAATAAGAATGTTGACCCGTGTGCTATAGTCACAGATTATGCTGACAATGATATTTTATCACCGTGTCTAGCTACCTCTCTGGGCTATAGCACCGAGCATAGCTATTGGTCCAGGCTATCGGTATTTCTTTTGTTTATAGCACCGAGCAAAGATATTCGTCCAGGCTATCGGCATTTATTTTGTTTTTAGCACCGTGTCTTTCTATCCATTTGAATTTTATGCTGATGTACTAAATAATACTACTGAGCTAGAAATGAGGAATGTTGAATTTAGAGGAAGTGTACTCGCATTTGCGTGGAGATAGAGTGGGAAACCATTTAGGGGTAAACTACCCTTGGTACACCCGACAGGGATCGAACCCCAATCTCCCCATCGCCGTAAGTCTAGTCTATTGCGGGAGTAGTGCCTCAGTTAGACCGTGCAGCCACCAAAGCGTGTTATAGGCATTTTAACTACACTAAATTGGTAGGGAGGAGGAATGTAGATTTTAGAGGAAATGTATCCGCATTTTATAGAGGTAGGGTTTAAAACCATTTAGGAAAAAACCCAACTTCTGTAACCTTGTTGGGATTAGAGCCCCAACCTCACCTTAGCTACCAAACAAGACTTAGATGAGCCTGACATTTAGTCCATCTGACCACCGATGCATGTGCCAATTAATAAAACATACTTATTATAATTTCATAAATGATTTATTTTACCTGAAATAATTTGCACCAATTCGTACGCATACAAAGGCGTTATTTTCGTCTTGTCTAGTGTGTTGGTTTCAAGGCGATTGAGCTTATAATACCAGATGTGTATTGAAGTGTTTTATTTTGCTAAATGATTTCCATTTCTACCTTCCCCATAAATGCGAGTAGCCTACATTTCTTCTGAACGGTACCTGATTCATCCCAATCAAATTAGAATAATAATAATAATAATAATAATAATAATAATAATAATAATATTTAGCACCGCGTCTTACTACCCGTTCGGGTTATACGCTTAAGTACTAATTACGCTAATGGATTAGGAATGGGGAAGGTTGAATTTAGAGGAAGTGAACCCGCATTTGCGTGTAAGGAGAGTGGAAAACCATTTAGGAAACCCCCCCCCAGTTCACCCGACCTAGATTCGAACCTCGATCTTCCCGTCTTCGGCGGTCGAGCTCAACACGACTAGCGCGTTAGCCAACTACGCCACCGAGACGGGTACAAATTAGAATAAATATGCTTATAGTCCGGACAGTTAAAAGCATTCATCATAGTAGGCCCAACTCAGCTTCCGGCTCACATCTGCGTTTGTGTGTATGTGTGTGTGTATGTGTATGTGGGTGTGTATGTGTGAGTGCGAGGTATGGGAGTAAAAGAGAAAGGGAAACACCAAGATATGCCAGAAATGTGTTCAGTGCATTCGTATTTGAATGATTATTCAAAATCTTCCGCAGGTACGATGGAGTACAAGATGACAAAGTTTCTTGTTAATAACTACAATATGTCCCTATTATGAGAGAATTAAGATTTTTCAACAGTGTTTATCTGTGAAGCCATTCTAAAATAGTCGAAAACGGCAGTTTTTCTTTAAATTTCATTTAATATTTCAACAATGTTCAGTATTAGGAACCTCCAACGACTCTTTATCTCTATTAATGTTTAATCAGAAATGATCCACGTGCAATATTGTTCGTGTAAATTTACGATTTCTAGCCGACTGTATCACAGAGTTGTTTGGCATGAAATGCACAAATTAACATAAACTTTATTTTAATATTAAATCAAACACAGAAATAAATTTAATCTTGACCTGCCTCGGTGGCCACCTGGTCTAAGGCTTCACTCTAACAATAAATTAGACTGCCCAGGACAGGGATATCGGGGCTTGACTCTTAGTCAGGTGTACTAATGGTACGTTTTCAGAAATAGTTTTCCACTCTCCCTCCACGAAAATATATGTACATTTATTCTAAATTCAACCATCCTCATCCCTAAATCATTTACGTAATTAGTACATATGCATATAATACGAACAGGTAGTAAGACGTGGTTCTAAAAAAACTACCTTGTAATATCAGTGCTAAAAGTATTAAAACAAATTTAAATACTCTCTCAAACTTACTTTACTTATTCTATCTTCAAAGTGAAAGAGGTAAATATTTTTCTTTAGCTAAAAAAACTGTGAAATAAAACTCTTTTAAATGTAAATCAAGTATCTCCTCAACATTGGTCTAGGAATCTCATCATGACCAACTTATCTTTGATAGTGTAACGAGATTAGTGTCCGCCAGCTATCTGTGTGGGTTCGGCACGCTGATCATTTGTCTGCGCGCGCTCTCTCACCATCCTTGTTTAGCAGTTATGTAGCCAGTCTCAATGCCACGATTAGTATAGGGGCCAGGGGAAGGGGGATAATTGAAAGAAAAATAACACGTCTGGAAGAGTCTGGGTTCGTTTTATTTTAACCCAGTATTCTAGAAATGGAGAATTCCAGACTCTTAACTGTGACCCCTATACATACACAGTCGGCTATATAGCCAGGTAGCTCCATTCCGAATGAGTGGACCGGTGTGTTCAGTGAGTAGGCCAGCGTGCCCGGTGTATCGGCCAGCGTGCCCGGTGTGTGGACTAGCGTGTCCGGTGAGTGGGCTATCGTATGGGTTAGTGTGCCCGGCATATGGGCTAGCGTTTCCATAGTGTGGGCCAGTGCACCTAAGAATGGATAGCATGATCAGTGTGTGGTCTGGCATGTCCAATGAGTAGATCATAGTGTCCAGTGTGCGGGCCAGCGTGTCGAGTATGCGGGTTGGTGAGTTTATCGTTCGTGTGACGCTGGTCAGCGCAGTGTGTCGTACTCGGGGACCAGTGGTGACTTAAAGTGAATGATATTGATTGTTATTGTGAGCCATGTTAATAATTAACGTTTTTATGACTGTTTTGAATATTTGACTAGTTATTATGTGTTTTATAGTTATTTATTTATTTTATTTTAGTATATATATGTTCTCACTCTCTAATTAACTAACAAACTTAATTATTACTCTTATCATTTAATTTAATGTCTTTTTTAGGGGAAGTTAATTTAATTCCATCAATTCATGTGTTGCTTAATTTTTAATAACCAAAACCTTGAATGTTCCATGTGCGTTTTCAATTTTATTTAATCAACATCGTATCCAATATCCTTAAAATAGCTCGTGGTTCCCACGGTGACGTGTGAACGGCCCACGAACCCCCACATTACATTAGCACACCACAAGCCAACGAAATTTATATATATAAAAATCTCTATGTCACTATACTACACTATAACAGCTACAACTAAATTTTCAAACTGCAAAACTGCAAATTTGAAAATGAAATACGGTATTTCTAGACACTTGATACATATATCCAAAATTATCAAGACATACAGGCCTATTTGAATTATTAGTGTGCTTATAGTAATTAAACTTAATACACACAATTCACTTTCTTATTTAACTAAACATAAATTTAATTTTTACTTCCTATAGCCAGCCCAAATTTTTTTGAAATTATGTCCGATTATTTTTTTATAGGAACATCAATAACTCAGTTACTGAACTAATTTTAGGACATATATAATATATAGGTAGTACAATCCACAGTAAATTTATCAATATGGTGAGATAATGTGATTAAATTAAGAATATTTAAATTTCAATTAATAAAGGGATAAGGAAAAAGTTTTCTGGGTAGAAATAGATACGATGGACTGATTACACTATAGGGTGACCTGTTGGTCTAGGGGTAAGGTGTCAGACTTCTGTGCATGGGGTCCGGGGTTCAATCCCCGGTCCCGGCACAGATTTATCTGACAGCCAAACCCTTCCTTCACCTCTGACAAGACGTGTATTAATCACAACTTGTGAATGTGAGGAATGCCAGGTCTCTACCATGGTTCGGATTCCACGTTAAACTGTAGGTCCTCCATTTCATCTCACAATCACCCTACCACTACACATTAGCGTAAGTGCGTATATCCCGAACGGGTAGTAAAACGCGGTGCTAATAATAATGATAATAATAATAATAATAATGATTACACTATAGTCTTATATTATAACCTTCATATACTAGTGGAACCAATAAAGTTTATCTTGATACATATAAGGGTCAACGAAGAGTACACATTCACTGCAAATAAATATGTAGTTTTATGTTACGGTAATTCTATTAATTTACCAATATTATTATTATTACATTATTATTACATTATATATTACATTACAATACACATGTGGGAGTTGGATTTAATATATATAGTTGAATTTTAATACCGGTACGAGGCTTACCTTTAACTCATACACATATATTGCGATTGAATATTATATTTGTCAAATGGTCAAAGCTCTAAGTCTAGCCAGTTCGCGAAATGATCTGCCACTTCTAGCTTCGGCCATCGGCATTAGCCAATGCACGAAATATATAATATATGATATTTCATCAGGAATTGTTTCAGTTATTTCCTTTCTAGTCAATTCTATCATATATTTTATATATTACCACGTTTACAATTAGTTTGTTATGTCCTGTCTAAAGGTGAAAGTGGTGGTTGGGAGGGAAGCTGCGGTTTACATCCGACCCCCACGGGTACCTTCACCTGATAGGCAACTCCTTAGACCCAGTGGCTAGGTTAGGTTAGGATGGGACTGTGCTGTATCATAGTATCCAGCACTTCAGGCACTTATCAGGCTGTCGTGGACAGTTCACGCTTTGACTGACCAGAACGTAAATTAACCTTTTCCCCGATCAATATTTCGCCAGTTATTTAAAACAACTGGTCAATGTGCGAAGAGTCCAGCCAATTTGCGAAGTGGCCAATTTGACCATAGAATATATTTATATAAATCGATAACTCTCTGTGACACGAATCTGAGGTAGACTAGAGGTTTCAAACCGGTCACATTACCGACACGCACGTTTCGTTTTAGAGTGGTTTATTTCAAAGAAAGATGGGAGCTACCCTTCGTGTAGAATTAGTGGAGGTTGCAGAGTAGGAAGAATCGGTGAGGTGTAACGATATACGAGTAGCCAATAATGGTAGATCATCTTACTCAACGCAACTTATTGTCTCACGACCTAGCACACCAACGGCGCTGGCTGTACGGCCGTCTCTTAAGGTGGGGACGTATGGGACGCATGAAAACGTGGGTGTTTTTGCAGGTTTTAGAACAAAAATATTTGGCCAAAACAAATAAAATATTGCTTCAGCAGAAAAATATAGTTTAATTTTCTTCACATGGTGATATCAACAGCTGTTGTTGAATATCTGTCATGAGCATAGCGGCACTAGATGAGAAACATTTTAAATGAAGAGAAAAAGCTGTCATTAAATTCCAGAATATTCTTGAAAAGTATTATGTTTATTCTGGATTTTTTTTAAATTCTGGTCAGAAGAAAGGGTTTTTTTTTACATAAAAACTGAAGAAACACCTTTTCTCGCGTCTCCTACGACCTCACCTTAAATGGGCGAAGTGCGAGCTTCCCGTAGCTCACTTCTACGTATATATCACTCATCAGCCACCAATAGATTTACCTCTGAACTCCAACGCCATCTTGGCCTCAAGCCCTCCCCCATGATCATCTCGATCATTAGAACTAATCAGGGAGTTGGACCCTCGCCCAAGAAGGGGTGAGGTAATAAATAGTTAGATTATCAGTGTGTTCATCGCCTTCCCCAGATCTCCGCCTAATCATGTGGGTTCGCCAGTAATATGATCATCTATGAGCTAAAATAATTATAAGACTGTTGAACATCAATCCTATTTTATGGGTCTTAATTGACAAATGAGGACTTCGATGTAAATGTGTTAAACTGAAGATGTGGAACCACTATTAAAATTACAATTTTTACCGAAGATCGAAAAGGCTACCCCCTCTAAACCTCACCCACCCCTTCCCCCCAGACGCATCTCCGGAATCACTAGGGCTATGGGTTCCATCTTTGGATGGGAGGTATCTCTTGAGACATTATCCGAAAAAATACCCCCTAAAAACCCCTACTATCTCCCCTCCACCCTAAATCATCTACGGAAATATTCCTCCATATCTTTTCAAGCTCCCTTTTAAATATATTTTTTATACCTTTACACAAATATTGCGTAAATTTGCGCCTGGGATTGCTAGAATTATTTATTAACAATTAGAGAAATACTTAACGAGAAAGGTTTTTCATTAGGTTCAGCTCATTCCATCTTGCCAAACAACTTTTATATAAAACTAACACGTTACAAACTCAATTGACGAAACTAATTCTTATTATTTTTTATTTCACTGGAAGCTGTGTGTGTTATCATAAATCTAAGTCTTACTACCCTTTATCACTTTAAATAATGTATGTTCAGAAACAGTTTGAACATGAAATGAGAATTTTATTTTATTTTGGTTCATCTATGAGGATGCGTGGAACAAACTAACTTTACGCTGATGCGTTTTATATAAACATCCAGTTTAACACGTACACTCAAAATACCATACATATGATTAACACGATGAATACAAGAGCTAATAAATTCTAATAATGTGTGGCAGATATTAACTCACGGTGAAATCATGTTGCCAGGAAACGCCCAAACTTCAGGAAAATGCCCCGGCTGACTGTTGCTAGCGGAACAACAGAACGTAATCTCACCCGCAGGCCCCACTTGGCAGAGCTATTTCTCTCTGTTCGCCACGCAGTTTTCTAGCGCTAGTTGTCATTCGGCGCAATTCTGCAGATGACCTCCCACACTTTTGTCCGGGTGAAAACCCTCCTCGAATACGTCAGTTCTGTTAGTATTTAACTGTCTATCCTCGCTTCACATTTTATATATAATTGTGTTGATTCGACGGAGGAACTTCTTGGACGTCATTCTATATCTGTGGACTTAGCAAATGGTGATCACGATGTGTGAGGCATCTGTCTCACCTCCACGTCGCAAAAGTAGCTGCGGCAGTCCCTATGAATATTTGAATTAGGAAATAACTTAATTTTAGTACTCTTATTTCTTGACCATAAGACATAGTTTTTGTGTCAGAGTTTCTGACTTGTTTTATCTATGCCTATAAGGCATCTTTTTGATTGTTAGGGTTCTTACCCTTTTTTTGTCCATATGACTTAGTATTGTTTGTCAGTTTCTGACTTGTTTTTCTATGCCCATAAGGCATAGGTTTCAATGTTAGTCTTATTGTTCCTTTTCAATGTCCATATGATATAATATTTATTTTGTGTTAGAGTTTCTGATTGCTTTTCTATGCCCATAAGGCATAGTTTTGAAAGATGAGCCTAATGCTCTAATTATCTAGGTTCTTAGGACGTGATTTAGTATGGCAGTGTTTCTGACTTCTTTTTCTATGCTCATAAGACAGGGTGTTATATAATAGAAAAACAGTCATGACACCCTAAACTGTATGGACATGCTTAGGGTCCCTTAATGGTGGAAATCAGGCTATCTAACGCTTTGTTCAATGACCTAATTAGATCTGTGACTGATACCAGTCCCTATAGTTTTTCTTTAGTGCACCTATTTTCGGTGCGCAACCTGTGGAAGCACTACTACTTCGTAGTGGTGGCCCGGGGGATAGTGTTTAGTCTCCGGCCCCCTTCTGTCACCGTTTGTACAAGTTAATACATTAATTGCTTTCCACTAGTTTTATTGTGTTCTAGATAAGGTGGAAATATATATATATATACACACACACTATTGAATGTTCAGGCAGTACTAGTTAGGAACTAGGAATCGGCCATAGTATCTTAAACAGCCTAGATTTCTGATAGCATGCCATTTACAATTTGTAAAATGATTGTTACTCTTATAGAACATTAATCTTTGTGTTAAGTAACTCTCTATGGAGTTAACTCATGCTAACTAGCTCATTTAACTTCCATCATAGTAACTCTTTAAAATTAGGACTTACTAGAAATTTATATTAGGACTTACTAGAAATTGATATTATCAACAATTATTTAACTATAATTGTTGTATATACCTTCAGGTCCAAGCCTAGTAATTGCTAGGCTGGATAGTTATGTATTGGAGCTTAACCTTAAATTAATATTTGCTTTCTATTTATTTTGCCACCGTGTTGAGGCAGACGCACCTTCGCAGCAGAATGTACTTTAGCTATAATTTGAAGAGCTACTAGACTTAACATTAGACTCAACTTTACTTGTGTTGATTCCTAGTAATCTAGTTTTTTACTGCATTTCTTCCCTGTTGGGATGTATACGTCTATGATAACTAATTTAACTTCTCTTATTTGATAAAGGACTGTATAATCTAAAATATACCTAAACCATATGTAATACTATTGACTTGTTTATATTTTAATAAATTTATTTGTTAAACTTGTATATTTCTCTTATGTTTCATCTTTACCAAACCTTCATGTTTTATTATTGTAATAGTAATCATCACATCTTCTACGTGATAGGAGAAGCGAGAATTTAAGTTCGCACGTGAAGGTGATGCTCGTTCAGTTCTTATCGAAGGAATTATTCACGCATCATGTGTTCCCTAAGGTACTGCTATTAATTACACCTCCGAGCAAGATGTTTCGAAATGTTTGTGAGAAGCAGTCAGAGGGAAAACACCAGAGAAGGGTCGGAGCGCATGGCTGCTCCATCACGACAACTTGCCTGCCTATTATACCGTCACTTGCCACCTGACAATATTTGGCTAGTGAAAACGAAGAGCCGTCGAACAGCAACCGCCGTATTCGACTTACTTGTCACCGGATTAGTTCTAGCTGTTCAAAATAATATAAATAAAATAACCACTAAAAGAAAGAAATTAGGCATAATTGAAACTATCAAAGTAAATATGATGGAAAGTTTGAAGGTGATATAAATATAAGTTTTGGATATTTTTCGACGAGTGGCACGATAAGTTAGATAAATGTGAATATACGGGAGAAAAGTACATTGAATGAAAATAATTATTTAAGCATCTATTGTTAAATGCAATATTTTTTCATTCCATTAACCGCTGGACTTATATATATATAAGTCCAGCTTGTAAATATATTTCTTGTGTATCATATATATATATATATATATATATATGATACACAAGAAATATATTTACAAGATAATATATGTATTATAGCCACATATTTCACTTTACTCAGTCGGTAGCGCGTCTATCTACTGATATATGGGTCACGGGTTCGATTCCCGGCATGGGCGAAATATTTACCACTAGTGAAATGTGGCTTAACCTTTCTCCGTGATGAATTAACGGCCGGGGAGTGGATGTTGTGTCTTTCCTAATTTTAAGTTATATTGTTGTGCATATGAAGTTACCACATCCCTAGAGCCACAGGATGGAAACAGTAATGGATGTAAAGTAAAGTAAAATTACATTTTTATTTAAGTTATATATATGTGGCGTAATATGAATTTATAAAATTTACATTTATCTACCACGTATTCATGGAAGGAAATTTATTAGTACATTATATGCTTTAATATATTTTTTAAATAAAATAATAATATGAAAGAAACCTAATATCTATTAGTTATCAAACTAAATCATAGGCCTATTAAGTAACTCCAGTTCGAACAGTTTTGTTGGCAGCGTTTCATTTTATTATTTAAAACTGTGGCCCGCTTCAGTGGCCGAATGGTCTAAGGTGCCTCTCTCAATTTAGAGCAGCCTGCTAAAGACGGGAAGATCGGGTTTCAAATCCAGGTCGGATCTGCTGAGGGTGGTTTTTCCTAAATGGTTTCATATTCTCCTTTCATGCAAATGAGGACCTCTAAAATGCTTACTTCCTTATCCCTACCCTATTAGAGTAATACTCATAAATGCGTACAGGTAGTAAGAAACGGTGATATAAAATAAATAAATTAAAACTCTGTACATATTTTACCATCATCTTTTATTGAAGAGTTAAATTAATTGTTTTCAAAGTCAAATATAAAAAAATGCAATTTTCCATGAATGTCTAGGCTTCATAAAACAATTTTTTCAACTAATTAGTTTTCTACTTTTTACGATTATGGTTTGATTTGTATTATTTATTGAGGGTCTTTACTCTCTTGGTACTATTTTCTAATGAATAACATTATTTACATATAACTTAGGAGGAGAAAGAAATGACAGATTGAAATTGTTGTAAGAGATCAGATGGCAAATTTAAAGCGTTTCATATTTAATCCTATTACATTTCTCAATGTAGCCCACATTTCAAATATCTTGATGATACTAAATTTTCTTGTTTGATATTGTTATATTTCTGTAATTTCTCATTTAATGAAATTGAATGCGAAGAACAATCACCGGGGCTGATTAATTTACCCATGGTTTATTTAATGCATTTTTATAATCGGTTAATTTGTGCATCTTTTACCTACATACAAAATATTGTGCTCGTTTTTATTATTCTGAAAATTTTAAACTTTATACTGTATCAAAAAATTTAAAAAAAATTTCATACAAAATTCAGATCAATTCAGTATTTTGTAGTATTGATTCAGTTGAATTTCCCTAAGAAATCTAGAGTCCTTTTGTATTAAACTTCTTATAGTGCATTCTACCAACACTCTTGTGTATATTTTTGTTTATTTAAAACCTCTTCTTTGAATTCTAGAATACTCCGCATCTACTAGTGCATTTCAAACAATATTTAGGAAAGATATTTAACTATCATCAACGAAATTAGAGTGGAAATAAGAAAATAATACATTAGGGAAATGCATACTATTACTCAGTCAGTAAGTTATTGTAAGCTCGCCTGCTGTCAATAAATTTAAAACTCAGAATATACAAAACCATAATTTTACCGGTAGTTCTTTATGGGTGTGAAACATGGTCTCATATCTTATATGACGAAAAAATAAATAAAAATAGGGCTCTAAAACAAGGTGCTTAGGAGTATATTTAGTCCATAAAGAGATTAGGCTACATAAAAACGAAACATACCCAGTACTCATCACAAGACATTGTTAGGATAATCAAGTCTCGTTGATTACGGTGGGCAGGACATGCAGCGCGAATGGGAGATTCTAGAACCTTGTTAAAAGTACTGACTACCAAACCCAATGGGACGAGACCATTGGGAAAACCAAAACGCAGATAGCATTAGAATTGACTTCAAAGAAATAGGGCGTGATGAGGTGGATTGGGTAGAAATAGCTCAAGATAGAGTTATTATTATTATTATTATTATTATTATTATTATTATTATTATTAGCACCGCGTCTTACTACCCGTTCGGGTTATACATACACATTCACAAGTTGTGATAAATACACGTCTTGTCAGAGGTGAAGGAAGGGTTTGGCAATCAGATAAATCTGTGCCGGAACCGAGGATTGAACCAAGATAGAGATAGGTGGCGTACTTATTCTAAGCATGGCAAAGAATTTTGGAGCTCCTAGTGCCATAAAGTAAGATAGTAAATTTCTAACAAACCTTGGAAAATACGAGTTTGTCTGTGATTTATTGTTTACTATGGATAAACACATTCTTTTCTTCCATTTGTATTATCACTTTTGATTTCTGATCCACTGATTATACAGTTTCCTTCCTTATAATTAATAGGAAGCTTACTTTCCACTGTCTCTATTAAAGTTTATTTCCTTTACTTTTGTTTATTAAAACTTAATTCTCTGAATGATAGTCCCACTGCTCTATCATAGTTTAGTTTTCTATTACATCTGGAAGTTAATCTTTTTAAAATTTAGCATGAATTGAATCCAATATGTTACGGTATGTATCTAAATCAATTATTTTGTCCAACCTAAAATTGAATGAAAAAATATATTTTCGATTTTGGTATGTTTTAAATATTAGTAACTGAATAATCTCTTACATGAGAATATGCGTGCCAGTAAGGGTGAGCAAACAACATTAATCCAGAAGTCGCATTTAATAACTAATTACTCGCCTTGGTGGCGTAGTTAGCTAACACGCTAGTTTCTTGTTTAGCTAGACTGACGAGGACGGGGAGATCGAGGTTCGAATCTCGGTTGGGTGAACTGGGGGTGGTTTTCCTAAATGATTTTCCACTCTACTTCCACGCAAATGTTGGCTCACTTCCTCTAAATTCAACCTTACAAATTCCTAACACATTAGCCTAATTAGTACTTAAACGTATAGCCCGAACGGTTAGTAAGACGTGGTGCTAAATAAAAATAAGTAAAAAATAACCAATTACCCCACATATTAATAATATATCAAATACTCACAGCTTCCAAATTCTTACTTAATGCCAACTTGATCTTACTACGAATTAAAAATTGGATCACGCTTTAGAAATTATAAAAATGTGTTTTTAGTACACGCTGATACAATTGTATTATACTATTAGTGTTACAGTACTACCTATCAAAAGTGGATAGCTGCAGATCACATACAATGAAGATTAGTTATGAAAAATTACTAAATCTACTTTTATGTATCGTTCATTTATCACTATTTAAGGACATTGGGGGCATATGTTTAAATCTGATATCTACTTTTAAATGTTAATGAATCACGTAGATTCCAAAGTAATTAGGTCTAAGGCTAAGTAATTTGATTCAAACTTTTATTCTGACATAAAAATGGTTGTTTCGGTTTAGTAATATACGATATCACCCAA
The DNA here is from genome assembly GCA_902151455.1 of Timema bartmani. NCBI lineage: Eukaryota > Metazoa > Arthropoda > Insecta > Phasmatodea > Timematidae > Timema > Timema bartmani. The sequence goes on from CABFWB010001473.1 coordinate 81,460, forward strand.
ACTTGTATAAATAAAAATATTACAACTTCATTTTTTTTTATTGTTTTGGATGTTAAAATGTGGATTGTCCGACAAAGAATGTTTTTGTCAACCTAAAAACTTTAACCTAGATGGCAGAAGAAGTAGAAAAAACAAAAACTTTTATTTTCAAAGCAAATTGCTCTGTACTAGAAAATTCTAAAGACTTATTTCAAATTCTATATTTTTAGTGGGTTTTTTCTTCTATTTTATTAGACAAGAACAAATGAATTCATACTATCTATTTGCATGCACGTGTGTGATCCTCCCTCATAGCTTTTGAAAGAAGAAGCTGATTTTGACCAAACTTTATCCATAGATATGTACCCACCTCCAAAACCCCCGTGTAAGTTATTGATCTCCCCTAGACCCACCATGCTGGGTTCAGGGATGTCCACACTAAAAACAATGAACGATGTCAAGAAATTTTTAGCACTCATAATCCAACATAAACATAAAGTGATTTACTAAATTCTCCCATAGTGGATTTAATTTATTTGAGGTTGATAAACTATAAACATGTTCGATATAAACTGAGCTAACATATATGTGATACAATTGTCCAAAGTTGACAACTTTTTAAAAAAACATCAAGGATACAACTCACAATCCAATAAACTTAAAAAGCTGAAATTTGATATCGATTTATTTAAACGCATTGGTACTTTATTTTTATTTTTATTTTGACATATTGTGAGCCTTAAGCCACCTGGACACTGGTATAGTTAACTCCGAAATAAATAAGCCCATAAATCTTAACTTTTGCATATATATTTAACGAAGCCTAATTATATGCTTCTCGGGATTATTTTTTATATAAATAACTCAATTATATTTCTTTTTTACTTTTACAAATATTGGTAACATGATGCCTGAGACCCCGGGACTGCATATTTGGAAAAATAATTGAAACTTTTCTCTAGGGTAATCAATCACACGCTGTGTATCTCGGGAGTAAATTTTTTTACTAGCAAACATATTTAGAGTTGTACGTCATAGAGCGCTTGAAAACCACTTCGATAAACAAACAAACAAACAACGACGAAGTGAAAACTTAAATTTGACATAGGCTCACGTACTAAAGTAAATCCTAGGGTTTGTAGGCCTACCTTGAGCGTACTTTGCATTTTTTATGTTTATGTATAGAGGCCTATAATGAGTTTGATGCCATACACCGGGTGGCTAGCTGTGTAGATAACCAGGACATCAACATACATAGAAATAAAAAAAATTAAAACAGGGCACATTTGTACTTAGTCAAACCTTTGGGTTATACCTCGGGTACATTTGTACTTAGTTAAACCTCTGGGTTACACCTCGGGTACATTTTTTAAAATTCTATATTTCCTTATTTCATAGACCGTACGGGTACCTTTAAAACTAATAAACAAAGAATTTTGAAAGTTCCCTATGTACTTAGTAACACATTTAGGATTTGCACCTTAGTCGTATTCATTTGAAATTTGCATCCGTTGAACGCTTGATGCATTATGCATTGCGACAGCTGATTCAGATAAATAAGTTTAGCTTTGGACATTTTGTCTTCCAAGATTGATAAAACGTCATTTTTCAACCTTTGTTTACCAACGTTGCCAGATTTTCATTTTAGTGAATTGGTATTAATATTGGTAAAGTTAAAAAAAAAGATAGATTTTCTCATGAAAAGTGGGACATAATATGACAAAATTCAAATAACGACAAAATATAATTTTATTTGCAAACTTCAAGGTAATTATGTAATAAAAATCGTTTGTTATTAATGTTTTTTTTAACGATTTTTATAGTTTTCACTTCTACCTTTAAGATTATCTCATACGCAAGAGTGTCATCTTCTTTTATGTGTTTGTAAAATTTGTTAAAATGCATGTGAAAATTAAATTTGTAAATGCAGTTTTGATTTTATAAGTTGAGCAGAATACTTGTTTTTAATGTCATAACAGATTCATTTTAGAAAAATACTTTCTCTACAAAGCAGTTGGATGTTGGTATGTTTAAAATATATTAAACATGATTTTTTTTTAGAGATATACCATGCGTTCAATTAAAAAATTCCACTAAAATATCAGACATTTTAAGGTTCTGCCAGGGATCTAAAATCGGGACGTTTGACAAATATGGTTTGTAAAACTCGGGTGCATTTTCTAAAAAATTATACAGTGCCTGATGCCATAGTCCGTTTAACTAATTTTGCAAGTACCTTAAAAACAAATAAACCAAAAAGGCTTAAACGTTCCATAAGTACTCAGAAATATCTTCAGAAGATAAACCTTAGGCGTATGCTTTTAAAATTTACATCTATTGAAAGCCTGACGCTTTATACATAGTGACCACCTATTTGGGTAGCTAAAAATATAAGCATTGAAAGCCTAAACTTTTCATAGGCATAAATATATATGCTATCCTTAATTTGGGATTTTACACTTATTGCATGCCTAACGTCTTAAACCACGTTAACACGTGTGTGGATAGCTCCAAACTTATAGAATATAAAAATTGGAATATTACGATAATTACTTAAAGATATTGGCAGAAGGGCATCTTAGGCGTTTCTTTTTACTTAAATATTGCGGGTCTGAGTTCTTAGGTTCTGTGACTACCGTTTAGGGCATGGTAACTTCAAAATAAATAAACCTATAGGCCTAAATATGAAACTTTAAATCGGCAATATGTTAGAAGTGTGATTTCAAATATTATTTTTCTTAACTTTACACATATTACGAGCCTGAAGACTAAAATCATGTAATGTTTAAGATAGTAGTGATTAATTATTTATCAATATTTACAAGCTAGGAGAAATTTCAACCTTTAATATGAGTCAAAGATAGAATTAACTCTAAACAGATCACGGGTATTTATTCGTAGTACGAGAAGAAGGTCAAATTATTTTAGCGCAGGTAATATCTCATTTACTGTGATCACACGACCACATTCAGTCTTCTTTTGAAAGTCCTGAATGTCATAAATTTAGATGTGATTACAAAATACGACCCTCTTTAATCTGCTTTATTCAGCTCTCCATTCTCGTCTCTCGGGTTCCGACCACTTGGCCCTCACATCAAAACAGAAACCGTCCTTCCCGCGCCCGCGCCCGCCCCCTCGCTCCCTTCTCGTCAACGCCATGGAACCACGGCTTACCCTCAATTCATCCGCCAGAAGTTCAGCTAGGACGTGGAGCCAGATTCCCGGCTAGCTCTGTCAGGGAGAGGACAGCCACAACTGCTTCCTTCAAAAACCGCATGCTTGGCTCATTTAGTTGCCGGAGCTAAAACACTCCATGAATCTGGGAAACCGCTTTAACGTTAAATAGAAACAATTTGCTGGTAGTTCTGTGAACAGTTGACCTCAATCCCTCCGTGTTCTTATCGTTACTACAGTATGAACATTTCTCGTTGGATCTCAAGTTTAAATATCTCCTTTAATTTCTACCTGGATTTGAAGTTGATATTTTCCCTCGATGATCAAGTTAGAAAGATAACTAATTAAATAAATTCAATATTATATTATAATCATATAGAATAACCGTGATTCATGTGTTTCAAAACGTCAGTCTCGAAATATATGTCAATATCTAATTAAATTCACCAAGGTACTAGATTAATAATTGCTTAGAAATATAAATTAAAATCACTTGATATGAGCTATAAATCAAAAATATTTTGAGTGGCCACCAAATCAAAACGGATAGCCAGATTGAACAACTATATACCTACATTGCTTGGCCTAAGCTTACAGAACATCCTAGCCAAATTTTGTTAAAATTGGTCCACGAACTTAATAGTTATCACGGAATAAATATCCGGAAAAACGGACTAAATTCCAAATTCTCAAGTTGAAACAAAACCTCGCTTCACTCAATCAGTTATAAAATAATCTCAAACAAGTGTTGAATTAAAAAAGAAAGCGCAGTTTTTTAAAAAGTAGTCTACTTATAATTTAATAGCTAGCCTAATTAATTATTTAAAATTAAAAAAATTTAAGGAACTTTTCATCAAGAAAAAAATTACTAACGTACATAAATATAATTCATCAAAAGAAAATTAACCACAAATAAAAAACTACACATTTAGAATACGTACAAAATGTAGGGAAACGTGAATTGGGATATTTGCATAAAATTATCCTTATAATATTAACACATATATGTTCAAATTCTAGATTTTATTTTTGTTATCTTAGTAATTGATTTTATTTAAAATATTTTACAAATCACAGTGTAATTTTACACAATCTAATCTCACAAAAATTTTCGTTAATTTTGAACATGATGGAAAACTATTTTATAGTAACGTATTGTTTTACTTTGCTTTATATTATTTTAAATCAATCATAGACAGAGATTATTGTATAATGATGTTAGTTAATTGTATTGTGTATCCATATTTTATTTTATTTGTGTGAGCTAACACAAATTTGTGGTTATATGTAAGAGAGGCCCCTCCCCTAATCTAACTAGCTTAAATAAATCAAATCTATTTTACCCCAACCCCGGTAATTAATACATAAAAAGATTTATGTTTCATAAATGTACTCGAAGTGAAATATACTTAATATAGGAAAGTATCGTCGAGTTCATTTATTAAACATGAATAAAATATTATATCCCTCATTCAAAGTAAATAGACTAACAGTAAAAAATATATATCTTTAAATGTCAAATATATCCTATTAAAAATATGATAACAAATATTAATGCAAATAAAACGTAGCAGTATTGAAGTTAATGTTTTAACTTAAATGATAAAAGTATATTAAACACATTTTAATTTAAAATTATTCTAATCGAATGTACAGTACATTATAAATAGTAATTTGCTTACGTATTGAGATACTGTTCCCGGATTAATAAGCCATACTCTGGGAAGTGTAAGGGAATCGCAAAACTAAATCATTGTCCTTTGGAGATTAGTTCGTTTTCTCTTCCTTTTCGTGCAAATAACTTTATAAAAACACTTTTTCTAAATAGAAATAGAAATTAAACTAAAACCATTATGTTTATCAAAATATATTTTGGTGTAAAATTGTGCAAAATGAAATCATCATTAGGATGAGCCCTCATTTGTTTCAATTTTTCCTTTGCTTAGGAGGAATCTGGTATGAAACACCCAATCAGATATGTGATAATGATAGAAAAATCACGTTAAAATTTGGATAAAAATAATAAACACATTTTAAAATAAGTTAATTTAGTAAATTTGCTCTGAAATTTGTAAATGTTTGTCTCCCGATTAGAGGACATCGTTTTGAACAAAATAAATAAAATTGTTTATTTAATATCTATATTTTAATTATTTCTTTGCCGTTTACTCAAAAAGGAAGTGAAAACGAGATAATCTCTAAACGAAACTTCGAGAAAGTTTTGCGATCCCCTACTATTCCCAAAGTTTATCTGTTTAATCTGGGAACAGCCTGTATATTAAAATATAAATGCTTAATATTAGGTGGAATATCATCAGAGTTTTATAGGTGTGCTGCTTGCTAGTGGTTATTTTATGGTTTTAACGGGGCCTTTCTAATAAAATGGGAAAATATAATATAAAAATACCCATTGAAATATGTATATGAAGTGTTTTATATGTATATTCGCTTTGCTCGTTGGGGACCCCGCCCCCAATTCTCCAGTGCGTTTTCTTTGCAAGTGGATGTCAACTAATGTAATTCCAGTGTTGTTTTGAACGTAACAACTTAAAGTCACCGGTATTGTATTGTATTTTTCACACATTATTTTAGTTTATCCAAACTTATAGGGCAGCTAGAATCATCAAATTTGGTGCGCTTATGGAAATTAGATGTGCCAATAATTCTGCCAAATTTTATGTCCCATAAGTGTGTCTGAAAATTAAAAAATGTGCAAAATTTAACAAAAAAAAAAAATCTAACTTTATCTAAGGTATAACCGGTGGAGAGGAGATACGACAAAAAGTAATAGGACCAAACTTGTGGATCTTGCCAAATCCGTGGCTGCTGGTGCAATCCGTTTTCCGATAGATCTTACCGTTTAGCCACAAGAGACCTCCAAAGAAAGGTCCGCACCGACTTTAAAGTTGCTCTAACATTTTAATTTTTTGGGGGGGATAAAAATTGAAATTTTTAACTTTTTGGAATTTTTCCATCGGTTACAGGCTAGAAGCTATAAGTTTGCCAAATTTCAAGTTTCTAGCTCATCTGGAAGTGGGTAAACATTAAAGTTAGTCAGTGAGTGAGTCAGCCATGTGGCTTATAGCAGTATAATGTATATGTATATATATATATGAGGGTAAAAAAGTTAGAGTAAATGGTACTCTTATAGTTAACTGCATTAAGTTTTCAGTAAATAAAATGATTAGAAAGCACAATCCATAGATACATTTTCAATCAGCTTTAAAAATTACTGAACAAATAAAATAATTCAAAAGAGACTAAGGGTATGTATATAATTTTAAAGGAGAAAAAAAAGAAGCGTTGTTTGGTTCCATTTGGATGCACATGACATGTACCCTTAGTGAGTCGACCTAGATGAACTCACACGCGTGTGAAAATGACCATTATGAACACACGCAAGTGTGAAAATGTGAAGGCTGTCAACTAACAAATAAAGTACTGTCAAAATTTGGAGTGGTTCAAGGTTGTGCGTTGCTAACGTTGTAATAAATTATTTAAGGTGAGGATGTAGGAAACGCGAATTAATGACAGGGTTTCAGCCATTTCAATAACAACACTTTTTTTTCAAAATAAATAAACTATAGAGTTTAATTTTCTTCTCATGGTAACCTCAGCAGTTCTTGAATATTATTAAAGGTTATCTTGGTATTTAATGATTTTTGTATCATTTCAAAGTTTCTCATCTAAATAAAATAGTTTTATTTTGGCAAAAAAAAAAAAAAGTTTTGCTATTAAATATAAAAAATCTCCCTTATCTCTCGATCCCCACATCTCCACCTTAAATGTTTTATTTGTGTTTTTAAAATACAGTTATACAGTAAGAATGACACCACTTGTTATTATCAGTAATAATATTATAGCTAACTTTATGCTGACGGAATTACAATAATATTATAAAGAAGTAGATCTCCAAAGATAGATAATAAATCATTTCTAATTTAAGACAACTATCACATGTGGGGGGACGTGTGTCAAGCTCGTTTGGTCTGATTTGCCAGACTGGTGATTTTTCCTAGTAAGTTACTAACCCTTCCTTCACACAAATATGGGTAGCTTTTCTTTAAATTAAACCTTACTCCTCGCCTCCCTACCAACGCAATTTAAATAACGCGTCTAGCCTGGACGGGTTGTAACTCACGTCGAAATAAAATAATATAATGTAATTAAATTTGGTAAATAATAAATGTAATTTAAACGAAGGTTGTAATTTGAAAACAAACTAAAAATTCAGAAAAATTTAATCTAAGTATAACTTTAAAAAAAATCTTTAATTAAGTTTCTTATAAAGAAGGCGTAAAACAAAGTAAAACTCAGAACATAATAAAAACTTTAATTTTCCAGGTTGTTCTTTTTGGTTGTGAAACGTGGCCTTTTACCTTACATATCAAAAATAAATTTAGGGTGTTCAAAAACAAGGTGCTTAGGAATATATTTGGTTCAAAAAGAAATGAGGCTACTGGGGAGTGGAGGAGGTTACATAACGATGAGTTAAATACCCTCTACTCATCACAATTTATTGTTAGGATAGTCACATCTCGCAGAATACGGTGGATAGTGCATGCAGTGCTAATGGAAGGATCTAAAACCTTGTTAAAGGTAACGACTGGCAAACCCAATGGGAAGAAACCATTGGAAAGACCTAGACGTAGATGGGGGATATCATTAGATTGGACCTGAAAGAGATAGGGTGTAATTAGGTGGATTGGATAGAACTAGCACAGGATAGGGAGGGATAGGTGGCGTACTTTTGTAAGTGGAGCAGTGAACTTTCAACTTCCCAATACCATAGGGTAAGTAAGTAAATATAAAGAATGATGGTGTAGGAAAAATTGGGTGGGCATCTCAAAGTGTTGCAATAAAATAATATATTTATATGTTTAGTTAAGATTTACGTTATATAAACCTCCTCGGTATGAGTGGCTTGGATAGAATTACTATTTTATACTCTCTCACATATTGTAAATTTTAACAATTTAAAGCTGGAGGTTTTGATTAATATTTACGTTTAAAATAACCTGAGTTCAAATAAATTATACGGTGCACCACAGGAATTTTCTAGCTCTACTACCTAAAAATTGAGATATTTAATTAAAACACATAAGATATGGGAAACGGAATGATATACATTTTTGTAGAAACATGGAAGAAAGAGCATTACATTTTATCAAATAGAATCAATTAAATAATATATACGATCACAGGAATATTTTGAGAACTAAGTGACATATCTGTTAACCAAAGAGCTCAACAATAAACTCTCCACTTCCTAGGCCTCAATTTAAAAAATATATTTGCAAACAGCTCAGAAAATATTGGTTTAAAAAAATATATTTCAAATAAAAGTGTTTTGCTTTTAATAGTCATACAACTTTGCGATGGTAAGCTATTACGTATTTCAAAGAGTTGCGGAGAAATGATCAAAACTGGAGATGTCCACTTATGTAACGTACCGTATAAGTAATTTTCTCGAAAAAAAAATTAGGGGCTCTATTTTATTTTTTATTTTAAACAGTACCTAAATACTAATTTTAATAACAATCGTTTGAGCTGATTTCGAAAAACCTATTTTTTTCATCCTTTAGCCCTGAAGTCTACCCTCAATTTAGGGCTGGATATCTAATTCAAAAAATGAAGACTTGTGAAAATCCTAGACACAAAGTTTCAGCCCTACCGGTGAAATGGTTTCAACCCTAGGCTGAAATACGAACTTACAGACATACACCATCACAACAAAGACTTTTTCAGTTCAGTGGGTCATGAAACGTTGATATCCATCAAAATAACGTATTCGATACGTATTATTCCCTCGATCACGATACTTAACCTACCCGAAGGGTTGTGAGAAAGTAAAAAGTGGATTTTAAACCCGCTTTAGTGGCCGCATGGTCTAAGGTGCTACTCTCACAGTATACTAGACTGGCGATGACGGGAAGATCGAGTTTCGTTGAATCTTGGTCGGGTGTACTGAGGGTGGTTTTCCTTAAATGGATTTACACTCTGCCTCCACACAAATGTGGGTACACTTCCTTTAAATATAATCTTCCTAATCACTTAAACCGTTAGCGTAATTGGTACGTAGGCGTATAACCCAAACGGGTAGTAAAACGCGGTGCTAAGAAAAAGAAGTGGATTTTACAGGTATGTCTGTCCCTGTGCATACAATAAACTTGAAACGTCCAAAGGCAAGACAGTTAGTTTAAATGTAAGAACTGTAGGACAACTAGTTGGTTGACTATTTCAGGAAAAGCTTTTGGGGGAGTTTTAATTGAAAGGGGTGATTGAAAAAATTGCTGACAAGACTTGGGGTGTGCAATGTGGTTTCATGCCAGATAGAGATTGCATGGACCAGATATTTGCATTGAAGCAAGTTATTGAGTAATGTATGATAGTAAGAAAAAATATTTACTGGGCATTCGTTGATCTGGAAAAAAGCGTACCATCGTGTGAGTAGGATTATGTTATGAAATGTTCTGAGAGATTATGGTATGAATGCAATTAATGGCTGTGTATAATGGAAGTAAAGCGTGCGTTAAGGTGGATGGAGCTTTGAGATAGTGGTTTGACATTGAACAGGATGTTAAACAAGGTTGTGTTATGCCTCCATGGTTGTTTAATGTATTCATGGATAAAAGTATGAGGGATTATTATGAATATGTGATTGCTGTATAAATGAACAGTGTGAATATGAGAGCACTATTATATGCAGATGATGCCGTATTAATGGACGAGTGTGAAAGTGACTTGCATAATGCATTAAATAGTTTGAATGTGGTGGAAGACAGAATGGATTTTTATATTAAACTCCAAATCTAAGGTAAAATCAACCTAATATAAATGTAAAACTCTTAGAACAAGTGAATTATTTTGTGTATCTGGGCAGAAAGTTCTGTAAAAATGAAGGGATGGATGGTGAAATTGACAGATGGTTGAATGCATCTCGGAGAGTAGTTGGATGTATATGGACTATTGCAAATACTGAATTAGTATTGACAGATGCAAATATGGCAGTATATAAAAGTGTGTTGACGCCAAAACTATTTTATGTATGTCGAGCGTGGGTTTTTCAGGAGAAACACAAGAACAAGGTGAATGCGGTTGAAATGAGATATCTAACAAATGTTTGTGGAAATCCCGTATGGACAGAGTCAGTAATGAATGAATGCTGAAGAAGTGCGCTTTGAAAGGAATCCATTTGAAGGGTCCACGGAAAAAAGGGGGAACGTCAATTTTTTTAATTTTTGAGGTTGGCACGCTGTCGTGTACTTTTAAATAAGCTCTTTTTTGCAAGCTAGGGTACATTTCAAGAAAGAGTATGGTCAAGGTTTTATGAAGGTTTTAAAATATAGGCAACACGGAAAAAAGGAGGAATGTCAATGTGGAACAACGAAATAAGGGGGAATGTAAGTTTCGCAACACTGTTGTGTTTAACTTTCACTTCTCGTTTGTCTCTTGAGTTAGCTAGTGAGGTTTTGTGTTCGCGTTTTGAGTATTCAGTGGTTTCCTTATAAAGTGGATAAATTATGGAAGAGGCAATAGTGAGCAGTGAACAGGACAGTGATATACAAAAAACAACAAAGAAACGTAAAATAACTGGCAGAATGAGTGAAGTTAAAAAGAAGCTCCTTGCATCAACTCATCAAACAGGTTCTGACTGTAAATGTATGCGCTTGAAATGTTTTCAAAATGTGGAGGAAAGTGACCGAAAGTCTATAATAGTAAATTTCAATAAAATGACTGTAAATGAACAGAACAGTTATTTAAGTGGTCTTATAACAGTGAATACAATTTTCCAACGTAGGCCTAGGCAAGCTGAGGAAAATGCAATACTTCATGAATGTTCATATTCATACCGTGTGCGTGTTAAAAGACAAGAAGGTATTGTGGAGGTCCCTGTGTGCTACAAAGCGTTTTATTCTCTTCATGGAATTTCTAAAAAGAAAGTTGAGGTTATTCAACGTTACATTAAAAGAGGTGGCCAGCCCAAAGATGGTCGTGGTCAGCATACAAACAGGAAAAATCGCTTGTCTAAAGAGACTTTTGATGCTATTTGCACCCACATTGGATCCTTTAAAGGCGAAATGAGTCATTACAGTCTTAAAGACTCAAAGAGAATCTATTTGCCTCAGGAATTGAATATTACTAAAATGTATAATCTTTATAAGGAGAAATACCCGGAAAATAAAGTTTCGTATGAAAAGTACCGAAAAGTTTTCAACGAAAATTTTAACGTTAGCTTTGGTTATCCAAGACAGGACACCTGTAGCTCGTGCGACCTTTATGCCGCTGAAGTTCGTGCAATTGAACATGGACTAAAAAAGTATCCTGATGATAGCAATGAGAAACGAGAAGCTGAGAGGAAATTGCATAAGCAGTCTGTAGAAAATAAACTGCACCTGATGAAAGCCAATATGTTTTACGTTCGAAAGCGTTTATCGCGGTTGAATAGCCAAAAATCTCTATTTCACGAGTCTATTACAATGGACTTCCAAAAGAATCTACCTGTACCAAATATCACCACAAACGACGTGTATTATAAACGTCAATTGACAGTGTGTATGTTCAACATCCATGTACTCTCCACAGGTGAATCATTCTTTTATGCCTATGATGAGACTGTTGCTCGCAAGGGAGCTGATGAAGTGTCTTCCTTTCTTTTTTATTTTGTTATGGTTCAGCTTGACCCTGCAGTAAAAGAACTTGACATTTTTTGTGATTCGTGTGGTGGGCAGAATAAGAATTGGACACTTTTCCGGCTTGTTCATTACATTGTTCACCATACTAAACGATTGGAAAAGGTTAAGATGAACTTTCCAATCCGAGGGCACTCATACCTAGAGTGTGACAGGAATATGGCTTGTGTTAACCAAAACAAGTGGGTTGAATTGCCTACAGATTGGATTGAAGAATTTGAGGTGGCTCGAGCAAAGCCATCACCTTTTCGTGTAGTTGAGGTTGACAGACAGTTGGTTCGTAAATGGACTGAATATCTGGACCAACGCTACTTCAAGAAAAACCCATTTAAGTCCAGGCCAGTAAGAGAATTAATTGCTTTGAATAAACACCCACGCATGTTGCAATACAGGTCGACATACCATGGGCACTGGGATGGTCACGTGATCAACGAGCCAGGTTCACTTCCACCATCAGATGGTCCCAAACTACCACAGGGAGAATTTACCCTTCCTGAGGTTGCATACCAAGGTGAGTAATATTATCATCGGATTAATTAAAACATGTGGTATTAATAAAATGAAATATTTTTTCTTGGGGTAGTTTTTCTTGCCCCAGTAAGTCCCAACCTAACATATAATAGGCTAACCTAACCTAAACTAACTCAAAGAAAATATTTATAGAAAAATTCATATTTGGCATAAATTACACACTTTTGTTTTTAACAGATGCCCTGCCGATTCCGTACGAAAAATTCAAAGACCTTCAACAGCTAAAGAAGTTCTGTGGGGAGGAAGCCAGAACATTCTATTCTCAGCTTCCAAAGATGGCTCCAGGAGAAAAATATAAGAAGAAAGATCGCAAAAATAGAATAGAAATAGTATTTCCCAATGTGGTTAAAATACAAAAAGCGGTGCAGCGGAAGAGTTTATAAAGAAGAAAAATATGAAAACAGTGATGATATTAAGAATGACTTAAAAGTTCTCACATTATATTATTTAATTTTTTACTAATTTTTTTGTTTATGACTGTTTTTGGATTACAGTAGTTTTTGTGTATTTAGAAACTTGTTTTTACTAAGGAAATGTTATTATTTCAGTGTAATTTTTAAAGCAATAATTAGTTTTTAATAAACAAAACAATGAGTGATGATAAATGCCTCTTTCCTGACATTCCTCCCTTTTTATTGACATCCCCCCTTTTTTCCTAAAAAAAATTGTATTTCTTTAATATAATTATTTATTTCTAATGGAATATAGCTTTAAATTTAGGTTAAATAGTTTTACAAGTTGCACAATACAATAATACAAAAGGTAAGCAAAGTTCATTGTGATATAAAATTAATTAAAATAGTAGCATTAGATTGAATGTTAAAAACTCATTTTCTGGAAAACTATAAAATATGACATCCCCCCTTTTTCCCGTGGACCCTTCATTTGGTTATCTTACGTTGGTTTGGGCATGTTGAAAGGATGAGTCTTGATCGAGTGATGAAGCAAATATATAAAGGTAGATTGTGTGTGTATGAAAATAAATTGGTAGGTCATGTAAGACGTGGCTAAAAGTTGTAGATGAATGTGTTAAAAGAGAAACATTTAGGGTTTTAAGACATGTAAGACTTGGTGTATGGATGTAGATGAAGTGAATGGAGTATGCAACTATATGGAAGTGTGGAGAAAGTTAGTGAGGATGGCTTAAGTTTGAAGTTGGTTTTTTGAGCTATATGCACAATTTCCTGCCTATCCTATAAGGGAAAGGCGTGTTCAATATGTATATGTACAATGTGTGTATTAATAATTGGCATAACATATTCTAGCACTGTATTCCCTTCAACTAAACATGAAGAAAAGTTCAAATAAACATAGATTGATCTATTAAAGTTTTTCCTTAAAAATGGATTGGTTTTTGGGGATCCATTGAATGACCTGGTCGATTTCCAGATCTTAACCCACTAGATTTTTATCTTTGGGGATATTTAAAGTCAAATGTTTATATAGATCCTGTGCCTAATACTGATATTTTAAGAGAGCGTATTGTAAATGAATGTGATAAAATACGTAGCCCCTCACGTGTATTCAACAGAGTAAGACAAAGCATGGAATGCAGGCTCAGATGGTGCATCGATGCAGGACGAGACCATTTTGAACATTATTTGTAACAGTAGGTTCTGTATTGGGCTTTTTTTTTTTAACTTTGTCTTGTTTAACTGCAGTACTTCTGTTGGCTTTCTTATTAATTTTGACCAATAAATTTCCTCCTAGCTCAGAAACTAAGCGTTTCTAGACCCATGATTATATTACCTTTTCTTAATGTTTGGTCGATGGGAATACGCCCCTAGAATATTTGAAACTAATTAATATACAACTTATGTAATGCATGTATGAATGTATATAAATATGTATACATACATGTATATGTATGTGTTTGTTTTTGTGTGTATTTATGTATATGTGTGTGTATAATTAATTATATATACGAGTATATGTTTTTCTTACAAAAATATATTTTAATATTAGTTTATTTATGACTGATTTTTGGAAATTTTCAAAGCTTTAATAGATAGCTTTAGTGATTTGGTTCAAAATGGGTATTATAAACTAATTTATACAAGTAATCACATCTGTTTATTTGTATAAAATAAATTAAGAGTAGTTTCTTTATAACAAATTTGAAAATTTTCCAAAATGTATCTTTAGTAGATTTGGCTCAAAATGGGTAAATTAGAATTGTTTTTATGATAAATAAGAACATATTTTAATGTTTACAAATATAAATAATTTCACTTTTTATTAAAATTTGAATGCAATAACATGTGTTAATAAATATTTTATTTAAAATGTATATATGAAGTGTTTATTGGGATTAAAAAGATAATATGTTTGTTTTTCTAGTGAAATCTTACTTGAAGGTGGTGTACTGAAAAAAAATATTTTTAAAAACTCTGTTTCACCATGTGTGAAAGTTTGTACGATTGTGTTACATTTTTTAACTATTAAGGCTTATATAAATAATCAGTCAAAAGGACAAGCTTAATACACATTTCCTTAGAATTAAAAAAAAATGACTTAGCCAATAAAAAACAATTTGACCTGTTAAGTATTAAATAGGATAACAATATGATTCCATTTCCAGTTTGTTCTACATTTTGAAGAAATTTGGGCTAATATATTTAGGAGAAAATGTTAATTGTTATAAAGTGCATTTGAGATAAAAGAAGTGGTTAAAGTAAATGCTCCACGTATATTAAAAAAACAAACACGAACACTAAAATGGAGAAAATTATATTTGGCTATTTTTATCAGTAAAACTAAATTGAGTAGAAGAAAGTTGATTTAAAATAATCTTCAACTGAAGGAAGGAAAAATATTTCATCATGTAGAACGAGGGTGGGTAAATTAAGGGGCGAAGAAAGGTAGCAAGAAAATGCAAATATAAAAACTTGAAACGTCTCCAAGAACAATAAAACCAATTTTACGGTCCGGACACATTTCTAAATGCTGAAAATGTGCGCTAAAGAGTGACATTATTGTCAACTTTATTATGATTTATTAGCACTTAATAACAGAAATTTATATATTAAAAATGAACATAAACATAAAGTGGATTCATATTTGTGAAAATATTATTTTTCATGAAATTGCTATACATTTTACTTCTACATTATAAAATATGTGTGCATAGCTATTCAAATAATGGATGGTGAAGGCGAAAAAGTATGTGCTTACGATTAGATTACCCAACAGCGAAAACATTTTTTTGTTATTAAAGAGTATGTAGGAAACAATCATCATATATTTTCCTAGACGTTGTGAAGTAAGCTTACATTTGAATAGGTCATTTAAATTATATTGGCACGCTGTGTCTGTTGTATACACAGTCTATTATAATTTTAAACACAAAATAATCTCATTAGCTTTAAATATATACATTATTTTATATTTATTTTGTAACAAACCATTAAATTGAGTTTTGATAACTACTACGCCCTTTTTAATACTTCGTTTTTAAATAATATATTTTATCTTTAAGGTTTCCAGGCACCTGGAAAACTGGGAAATTTTGGTCTCTGTTAAGAACCAAGAAAAGCTAGGACATTTGACGGAATCTAATAAAAATACTAGAATATTTGCTTATTTGAAACAATCAACTGAAAATTTAAAATATCAGGTCTTTGGATGGACGAAAAATTGAAATAAAAAACTAAACATTCTTATGAAAACATGTCTTACTACCCCTTAAACAAAGGCCGTGAAGTGACGAAATATGAATTTTTCCATCAATCTTAAATAATCCTGTTTTAAACATAAATTAAATGGCTTCACACTTATTCAGTTTGATGTAAATTGAAATTTTATAATTTTTTCTTTAATCTAAGCTCCATGGAAAAATTGTAGCTTTTTCTGGAAAGCACAAAGAATTTGGTAGTAAGAAAATGGATGTGCTCTGGTCTTCAACATAAATACACTTAATTTAGAATTTACATGATTTCACTAGATTTCTAAATCTGAAAATCACAGTTTGAAAACTAATATATTATTATATTTAATAATAATCTTGAAAATATTCTAACACTATTATTCAAGTCACTCTGATAAAATATATATTACTATAAATTTTGTACACATTGCAAATAACTATATTTTAGACACGTGATATGAAGATGTATCAAAGATTGATAATTCATGTTCTCTTAACTTGAATAAATATTTTATTTTACTTTCTCCTAGAGAAAGTATCCTAATTGTAAAAGTTCTTGGCTTCTGGGCTATGAATAAGTTTGACGTTTTATCTACACCAGAACCCCGAGAATGTGGGTCTTAAACCTTGTCTCTCTCCGAGTATGTATGTACTGTACATTCCCGCGGCTACAGCCTAGACTGGTTTAATATTTATATGTAATACCTCAGGGATTTAAAAATAAATGGTAGGGTTAACCAAAGAGACTTTCTAGATCCTTTATCTAAATTTTACTTCTAGCTCATCATATATGTGAAAAGAGATAGTATATAGTGTTTTAGAAACGTAATAGGGATAAAAGAACAGAGAATTTCACCAACGAGCATACATGAAATAAAATACCCTGTACCAGAAACATTATTTTTATGTGCATTTTCGACTCACATAAATCTCTATTTAAAAATATACATATTCACTTATAGCTCAGAAAATATTGATTTTATAAACTATTCCTTAAAATAAAAGTTGTTTACTTTTAACAGTCTTACAACTTTGCAGTGATAAGTTATTTTGTATCTCAAAGAGTTGTGAAGATACTATCAAAATTATAAATTTACGCTTATTTAAAGTAACCTCAAATTCATTTTCACGTGAAAATGAGCTGTGCCATTTTGATTGTAATGTTAAATATTGTTTGGAGACGAAATTTAGTTAAAATAGTTAAAGCTATCTTAAAATAAATGGTACGGCGCACCGCACAGACTTTCTCTCTCTTTCTATAAACTCGTAAGATTTCTGAAGGGAATAATGTACATTGTATCATCACCACTCCACATAAGAACACGCATAAAATAATATACAATGATATAGAATCAATGAGAAAA
>CABFWB010001473.1:101385-158150 GCA_902151455.1 Timema bartmani
TTTCAAACAAAAACTATTTTAAAATAATATATATAATCTATAAATAATATAATACATAATATATGTATCTATATAATATAATATATGAATTTAAAAATATCCCAAGATCCTTGAAGAACAAACTAGAAAAAAAGCTAAAAGAACTGTTCCGTCAAATATGTCATAATTTACTTTTTTTTTTTTAAAGTGTTCTTCTATGAATAATTTAATAAATATGTAAAAAATTAAAATTTATTCTTGTTGAACAAAAAGGAAAAAAAGTAGACCAAAAACCGTTCGCTCCTTTATGAGTTACTAAAAAAAAAACATTAAATTATATTTAAGTAAAGTACGTCTTTATAATTTTGGCAGAATTTCCTGGACATGAAGTATGTGTACTTATGAGTAACCCGTGGAGTAACATACGGCCTTCCATTGGTCAATAGGTTCTACTACTTATAAAACAAAGTGTCGGTCTCTATGTTTATATGTCGCCTAAGATTTCTGGGACCATTTAAATGATTTATATGGAGTTTATTTTTTATTTTGTAGTATATTTACCCCTTGGGATCTTAGCATTTGTTTCACTACGCTAATACTTTATAGAAGTTAGTTGTGATTTTCGAAGATTTAAAAATTGGTGAATATTCTGTTGATTTGAAGGTCATCAAGGAAACATATCCTATTAAAATTTAGGCAGAAAGATTGTAGTATTATTTCAACTTTAAATCCAAAGAGTAATTAATCCAAAAGATAAATCCTATTACTGCAATAATGATTATTTAAATTTGTTAAAACGTTAGTTTGTGTTTACTTACTGAACTATCAATCAGCGTTTAATCAACACATTATAAATCGAGTATTTCATTTAAAAATTATTCAAAACTTGATGAACTTGATAAACATGGGCATTGTTTTCAGCCATACGAAGTGTTTTGTGTAAACAGTTGAGTGTCAAAATCTTGGACTACCACAAATTCGGGAAAAAATAGACCCGACATTATAGAGTTGACATGTTATTATCTAAATGCTAATCTTTCTAGACTTGTGATTTCCTTTTTGCCCAAACTTATGTATTTTGATACTTTTTAGTAATTTTTTAATCTTATTTCATAAATACATTTATGATGAAATAGGACGTTTTGTGTCTGAGTGCCTCTCATGAATATTTTACGGTTTCGACCATTCTTGCTAAAGGCTACATATTGCTTCCCACGGGAACATTTCCGGTTAATATTTTATACATTTATCCGAGCCACTACCCGGACGCAATGGCACTAAAACTTAAAACTATCATAAATTTGAGACTCATAATTCAATATTCCATGCTACATTCTAGCTGATAAAGTCAGCCACATTCCTACTCGGCAGAATACTAAAGTACAACACTAGTGATAAATATAAATACATTATTTTGAATAATAATGTTAACTTTGCTTGAAAATCTAAATCTTTTCATAACCTATCGCAACATAAAAACTCACCTCTATTGGCAGGCACAGGTCAGGCTGATTCCTATTTGCCGGTGATCAGTAAGTCTTTATTCAAATCCCGGCGGAATGTACTGAGGGGGCATTTTTTTATATAATTTTTTAGCACCGCATCTTACTACCCATTCGGGTTGTACGCCTATGTACTAATTACACTGATGTGTTAGGAATTTGGAAGGTTTAATTTATATTAAGTGTACCCGCATTTGCGTGGAGGTAGAGTGAAAAACCACCCTCAGTACACCCAACAGGAATCTAACCACGATCTCCCAATCTTGGTAATCTAGTCTATTACGATAGTAGCGCCTTAG
The DNA here is from genome assembly GCA_902151455.1 of Timema bartmani. Lineage (NCBI taxonomy): Eukaryota > Metazoa > Arthropoda > Insecta > Phasmatodea > Timematidae > Timema > Timema bartmani. Next base: position 103,166 of record CABFWB010001473.1, read on the forward strand.
ATCATGTGGCCACCGAAGTGTGTTACATGAATTATTATTCATTTTCCTTTTGTAGAAATGCGAGCACATATTATATAGTATCAACCTTCCTTATAAATACTCAATGAGCGTAAATAATATGTGTATAGCCCAAATAGTGATATATATAATGGGGGGAAAATCAGCAGAGAAAATTATATTCGATTTTTAGATAGTCATCTCTTTGCTTATCGAAGTTATATGCACTCCATTTTAAACAGGAAATAACTTCTTTTGACATTATATAAACGTTGCAAATACATTTTTTATTTATTCATACTTTGATTTATGTGCTCTACGATTGTCACTTTTGATTGAACATGCCAACAACTATAAAATAATACTAATAATATATTAAAATTATATCAATATTGACCACAAAAAATATGTTTTAATTTTATCAAAGTTCCTTCATAACTGATTCATATTATATGCCTACCCGCTTCGCTGAACGCATGGTCTAGGGCGCTACTCTCGTAATAGACTGGACTGCAGATGACAGGAAGATCAAACTATACCATAAGACCACCGATGTGGGTAGGAACTTTAAAAACGACTTAAGTCTCGTTTAAACAAAAATATTGTCTTGAATACCATCAAACAATAAGCATTAAATTACACTAGGACAATTTTGAAAATATGAAACCTAAAGGAATAATAATTTGTTTGTTTAGGGTTCCATTTTTAGCCAGGTGAAAGTGGGAAGCGATTTTTTTTTAGCCTATTGGTTTTCCAATATTTATTTTACAGGTTAATGATGGTGTATTAAGTCCACTCTATTCATATTGTTTCCTAAAGGAAGATAGTTTAGTCTATGAATGTCAAATTATTTTGATCCAAGGGCAACAATGAAAGTTAAAAATACTGAGTCAGTCTCTTTTTAAAAATATTGACTTCATTTTAAGTAAACTATCCGCACTTTTTTTTAAATACATGGTAAAAACTAGTATTTCTGTAAACATTAGACCTCATTCCCGCCACGTTATTTTCGTTAATACAATCTAACAATATTTATCTTTGGAGAAATTTCCCTATATATATTAAGTTAAGTATGTATCTCCTTGGCGGTCGAGTAAGACAGAAAACAAATTAATGCTACACTATATTCATAGAGAATAAAAGTTTTTTCGCCTGATTCTAAAGGCCAGTCATGCAATAGTTGTCAATTAAAATAAATGGTACGGTGCACCGCACAGAACTTTTCCCGCTTTTAAAATAGACATTTATTAAAAACTCGTAAGATTTGTGAAACGAAATAATATCTCTATACATTGTTGTAGAAAAACTACACCAAAGATCCTAAATGAAATAATATACACGGTTACTCTATGGCATTAGGAAATAGGGACACCTTTACAGAAAAATTAAGAAAAGAGAAACATCTGTGTTCACCAAAGAGCATAAAAATCAAATTCCTTTTCAAAGAGCTGAATTAAAAAGTATATGTATCTGGTTATAGCTCAGAAATTATTGGTTTGAAAAAAAATATATTTCAAATAAAAGATTTTTATCTTTAATAGTATGTACTACAATTTTACAATGCTCAGTTATTTCTTATCTCGAATAGTTGTTGAGAATTTATGAAAATTGGAAAATTTCCCCTATGTAAATTACCCTCAAAATAATTTTCGTGAGAAAATGAGAGTTGTCAGTTTGTTTATTTGATAAATAATATCCATGTATAAAATTCAATCAAAATCGTTAGAGCTAATTTTGAGAAAATCAGTTTTTTCTCTTTTTGCCCTTCAGTAAACTACTCTTAATTTTAAAGGTAGAGGGTTAACTATCTAATTCCAAAAAACCCTCTTGGGAACTTTATGTTAACCCAATATATCAAGTTCTAGCCCAATCAATAAAATTGTTTTGACTCTAGCCGAGGTATAGACAGACAGACAGTCAGATGGCATTGTGAGAACCCCTTTTTTGGTTTCACGGGGTCATGAAACGTCAACATTTATCAAAATATCGAGTTAGATTTTTTTTTTGAAGATCGAGGTGTCAAGAGAAAGTAAAAAAAAAGTATAAGCAATTTGGCCTATGTTCAAAGAATATACATGCCAAATTTCGTTAAAATTTGTCAATTCATTTGGCAGTAATAGCGCTACAATAAGATAGACAGAAGTAATACCAAACGGTCAAGTTAAAACAGGATCTCGTCTCACTCTGCAAATATTTCTGGTAAAATTATATAAGATTTGACAGTATATATAGTGCATTCCTTAAAAAAGTATCATCCGTGAAAGGTTTTGGATCTTATTCGTTTAAATGTGACAAAGTCACCACCAAGAGTGTATTTTTACAATTCTGATTAAAAGAGCATCACATGTTAACTAACACATAATCATGGGCTAGACCTCAAGTTTGCTATTCCTGCTTTAGTTCATCGATAGATATTAGTGGTTAGAGGGTGTCATGTGGTCAGCACAACAAATCATCCAGCCATTAATATCATTTTTATAGGCTGGAGTCGGTTCTACTATATTCAAATATCCCTTCTTTTGTCCTCACGATCACTTTCTAGACACACTGCTTCAAAGAAAAGTCTATTGGATTGAACCCGAGATCTCCGGATCTGTTGACAGGAACTCTTGACCACTATAGCACAGAGGTGGTCCATGTCCTTAAATAACTACTAAATAATACTATAAGTCGCACGTGTTGTGTATTTGTTACAAATTGAATTCCTAATGTCAGTCAATAATGTTATTGTATTTATTGTCTTATGCGCCAATTGATTTTATTACCCATTGGAGCTTAACGTATTTTAACCAAGTCAATTGGGTAGGAATCAGGAAAGTGGAGGTGAGAATGGGAAACAATTTAGGGAGGGGGTGGGGGAATAACACTCAGTACACCCGGTGGGATTCAAATCCGATCTCTTTGTCAGCGGAAAACCAGACTAAACTTGACATTTAGATCGTGTGCTCGCTGGAGAGGGTAGCTATTACGTAAGTCCTTAACTAGGGACGACATTCTCCCCGTTGGTTGTTTTGAGGTTTATTAGTTAAGGGGGCCACCTCGGTAAGCGATTATTGCGTTGAAGACGTTCAGCTCTAACCAAAGGTGTAACTAGGCAGTAATAGGCCCGTGGCAAAACTTTAATGGTAGACCCCCCCCAAGAAAAGAAAAATATTCACGTCAACAACATACGTAGATAATAAACACACTGGCGCTTAGCGAGTATAAAACACACTAGCTTTTATTCTTAAACGTATCGCTTACACTTAAAATTAAACAAAACTTACTCCACTAGTGTATGAAATTTTACAATTATCTTCGGAAGGATGATAGAAATGAATTTACAAAAGTTCTGCATGCAAAATTGTTCAGTAAATCATTCATTGACAAAAAATGCGTTTTTTTATTTGTTATTTGCTTATATCTTGTTAAATTTTGATTTTGTAGAAAAATATTCACAGCTCTTTTTAGTAAAGCATGAAATTATGCACAATAAAGTGACTTGAGTAATTTGTGATTGAATTAGATATTTTATTAAACAAAAAAAGGGCTTAAAAATAGAGCCCCATTTTGGGCGTGGGTCTGAGGAATTTTGCTGCCTACGTCACCCTATAGCTGCGCCACTGGTGTTAACGCAATATTTAATTTTACAATGCGTTATTTTAAAATGTCAAAATAAGTTTTTTAATACCGTGTCTTACAACCCACTTGTGCTATACGCTTATGTACTAATTACGCTAATGGGTTTAGGGATTTGGATGGTTATATTTAGAGGACGTGTTTCAGCATTTGCGTGGAGGGAGGGTAAAAAACCATATTGTAAAAAAACCTCAGTACACCCGATCGAGATTCGAACATTTATTTTCTCGTCATCGGCAGTATAGTATACTGCGAGAGTGGCGCTTTAGACCATACGGTCACCGAAGTGGGTAAAGTAAAGTTAAAAGATTCCAACAGGGCTCTTTGTTCCTAATCAGTCCTATTATAGTTAGAGTTTGATTAGTAGAAAAAAGTAGACCTAAATTTTACATTAGATCATTTTCAACGACTTTTTAAACATATTTATGAATCTATGAAACTAGGCTTGATTAAAATTGGCCCTATATTTAGCCTTCCTCTAACAAATACAATAATTTTGTTTAGTCTCACAACAGAATATTTTAAGATATTTGAGAACTATCATTGAGCTTCCTCTTTACTTTGAGATAAAAACTTTAGTAGTTATTTTGCCCTCTTTCTTCTTGACATGACAAAGGATGGTTGCGGGTGAAGGATGAAAGGGAGTATAAGTTTGCATATATATAGAAGTGGTTCCAGAAAATGACACAGACCACTGTATTTTAAGCCATATGGCCTGACAGCGAATGACATCGCTGACCGAGATGGTCGCCATAAGATAGAATCTAATAAAAATCCTCAGTGAAACGGCGACATATGTCATTAAGGAACGTTCCTTTTGGAGTCTGATATAATCGGACTCTCGACCGATAATAACCTTCCGAGTTCATGGAGGAGATTTAGTTACCCAATAGAATCTGTCTCCCTCTAAACCATCGGCCATCTTGGTCCCCATTTCTTCTTTTCCTTGTGTCCTCAGGAAATTAGACCATTTCAAATCCCACTAAAGACCAGCTTCACCTCATTCTAAATGGGTGAGCTGGAGTCTCTTTCTCAAAAAAAATATTTTGACTGAAGTGAACTGTTTGGACGTGGGGATGATCAACCTGAGAAGGTTTTTTTTTCTTTCCTTTTATGTGAGTAAGATCCGATAACTGTCGTTCTACTCCATCTATCTGTTCTCCAACTGTTTTCGACATTCTGGAAATGGTTATAAATTGGTCCTCATATCATACTAGACGACTCAATACTCTAGATACAGTCCAATTTTCAACAAGGTCCTTTTTTTAAATACAAACATTTTTTCGTGGCCAAATTTGCTAATATTTTACTCTTTAATATGCATAGGTAATATGTATCAAAATTAATACAGTAGCCCCATGGCTTCTTTGGTGCTGACTGACAGCTAACAGCTGACAGCTGACAGCTTTAAAAAACTACCGGACCAAATTATGTATCCCAACGCTGAACCATATGATCTGCAAAAAACATGTGCTTAGCAGCTGTCACTTCTGACAGTCAAAATTTAGGTATATACCTAAATATTGACTGTCAGAAGTCAGCTGTGAACTGTCAGTCAGCACCAAAGAAGCCATGGGGCTACTGTAGCTGTAGTTGATCCCATGACTTGTAGCACGAATACATGAAAATAGATCTAGTATCTATTTCAGTGGTCATGGAAGTAGCTTCTTATTAAAAATGTACTACAAGTTTCCTTACTACGCCGTGTATAGTGGACATCAAAATGTGTACGTTTCTGCTTTATCCGTGTCTTTATTCCCTCTTTCAGGCACACTAAATTCATTTCCTCGTCCATGATAGTCCTGTTTTATATATCAAACAACACAAGCTACGTTACTTCTCGAGCACTTGACAAATACTACTTCTACAATCCATAGAAGAAAGTAAACTGAGGCAGCCTTCTAGTCCCGTTGTGAATAAATAAACACAGAAACGAGGAGAAGTGAGGCCCAATCTTCATAGGAAAGGCCGTTTATGAACAAACATATATTTTTGCGGTCAACATTGATAACACTAAACAATATTACAATATAACGTTTTTTATAGATATTAATAGTATATATCAGCTGCAGATAACATGACCTGGCGTATCAATACGTGAAAATAGATCTAGTAGCTTTTCTAACTATAAGACAATATCCTTCCTAGAAAAATTGGATTGTATAAATAAGGCTTACCTTATTCATAACTTACTAAATATTTGGTTTTCTACTTTCTGTAATGTTAGAATAGTGCAGTTATTATTTCTAAAAAATAAAGTCAAGGTGTCCATTTCGTTAACTTTTACTTTAACCGATTATTCTATACAGTTATAAGCTACACCATAATGGAATCAAGAAAGGTAGTAATTATGAATTGCAGCGTAAATTTATACCATAAATATGGTATGAAGTCAATTCCGCAAGGTCTTATCTCATACGAGAATCCTACTTTAAAGTAGTGTTTTAATAGGGTAAAAGGCCTGCCAGAACGATAGTAAGAAGACCATTCTGGAAGGGCTTTTATCCTACCAACCAAAATACTTCCATACAGTAGGATTTTCGTAGAGAATAGAGCCTTTTAGAACTGGCCTGCTACAAGAATTGCTCTATAGATTATTTATCATTATCCTTAAAACATAATTATACTGGCCGCTTCGGTTTGAATGGCAACATTCGTTTAAGTCACCGCGTCTATTTTGTTTATAAACACCACATTTTACCACCCGTTTGGGCGTTACGCTTATGTACTAATTACGCTAATGGTCTAGGGATAAGTTATGTTGAATTTAGATTAAGTGTACCCACATTTGCCTGAAGGAAGAGTGGGAAAAACATTAATAAAAAATACCTCCCCCCAGAGCGGGATCAAACCACGACCTCAGCGTGCTAAAAAAAAGAACCAAGAACCACTATATCCCCGTCATCGGTAGTCTAATCTATTGGGAGAGTAGCACCTTAAACCATGCGGCCACCGAAGCTGGCTACCCGCATCTTTATATCGGCCCGAGATATCCGCATATTTACACAAATTGAGTACACTCTAGGGAAGGTAGAACTTAGAGGAAATGTTCCTACACTTGCGGGGAGAAAGGTTTGGGAAACTATTTTAGGAAAAACCTTCCACAGTATACTAAGCTGGGAGTCAAAACTTGCATTGGTGGTCGCATGGTCTAAAGCGTCACATTTTCATTAGGCTTTATTGCCGGTGATTGGGTCAGCTGTACTGAGAGCGATTCTTCCTAAATTACCTCACATTTTCTCTCTAGACAAATGAGGGTACATCTCCTATAAATTTTACCTTGGCAATCCCTATCATATTCGAGTTTTTGATATGTGTGCGTAAAGCCTGAATAGGTAGTGAGAGGCGGTGGAATAAAAATGTGTTAAAAAATTATACAAATGTTAAAAAATATTCCTTTTAAAGCAAATAAAATAGTAAAATAAAGTGTAACAGAAAAGTATTGTAGTTTGCAGGCAGTTGGTTACTCCCACACGTAATATGAGACTCAAGGGGAAAAGGTTAGAAGGGCGATGGCTAAAGTGTGCACATTCTTACCTGTCAGGGTTATTAACGTTCTGCACGAACAAGTGGGAGTAAACTTTAAAAAAACAAAAACTATTTTAGTATAACCGATAGTGGGATCTCTAAAGACATTCAGAAAAGAGTGGAATAGGAAGAGCTGGCTGAAATAGCTTGTCTGACTTACACTAAAGGTCGGAATGTTATTCCGAATCCCGGCGGAGGAGCGAGCTTTCCAATCCTCGTTCCAGGGGAATTAAGAAACATCCAATATTAACTATTTTTATTATTCCTTCTGCAGAATATTTAGTCCACATCCATGTTATCATAAGGTCCTCTTGTCATATACTAACTCCCCGAACTATTCACATATTAACACTAGTGCAGTAGAGAGCAAGAAGATAGAATGTTAAGGAAATGTATCAGAATTTTCATGAAAGAAGAGTAGGAAATCACAATACACACAAACTGGTCTCGTACCCTAACCTCTTGGTCACTGGTAAATCAGTCTATTAAGGGTTACCTGGTGGTCTAGAGGTAAGGTGTCGGACTTCTGTTCTGAGGGTCCGGGGCTCAATCCTCGGTCCCGGCACAGATTTATCTGATTGCCAAATCCTTCCTTCACCTCTGACAAGACTTGTATTAATCGCAACTTGTGAATGTGAGGAATGCCAGGCCTCCACCGTGGTTCGGATTCCACGTTAAACTGCAGGTCCTCCATTTCCTCTCACAATCACCCTACCATTATACACTAGCGTAAGTGCGTACAACCCGAACGGGTAGTAAGATGCGGTGCTAATAATAATAGTCTATTAAGAGTCTGAGATTGGGGTTTAAATCTTGGCCAAATACCCTAGGGCTGGGTTTCCAAGTGTGATTTACCAACGAGGTTTTTCCACGCTCTCCCCCCTTTAATTTGGGTGCGTTTCCTATAAAATTACCTTCCTTGTATTTAATACTCAGATTAAGAAACTAAATAAGCCTTTTGTACAAAATGTATAAGCCTATTTATCTATTTTTCAAAGCTGAAAGTATAATAAATATTGTTGCAACTCTCCCATTCCGTAGCATAGTGGGGTGGGTAGGCACTAGGCAGGGGCAAATAATTGTAGAGTTCATTTTTATCTTGTTTATTGAAATATATTAATTACTCTACTAGTATATAAATGTTATGTAGGATCCAGCACTAGTTGAAAGATCTTAGAAAAAGTACTTCATTCTATCAATGACCCAACTCAACAGCTCCGCGCCCTGACCTATCTTCGGTGTTTATAAATCTAACTTGTCTTGAACACACGGCCGCCCGGCGTTGCGTGGTTGTTTGTCAAACTCAAACTTTCAAGATGGGTTGGGGCGTCCTCCCCGGTACTGAACAGGCACCCAAGCTGTAGAGTATTCTCCCCACAAGTTGCTGTAACTTGGTAGCTGAGTATGTAAAGCACTTCTAAGTAGCCCCTTAACAACTGGCACGCTTACCCGGCCCTTCTCTCTTCAAAAGTTCTTAAACTCGCTGTTATATACCAAGGGGGTTTGTCTCCCCTAAATTACTAGTTTTGCCAATACTCTCTATGTTATGCTAATCGTCAAAACAATCCATGTTTTTGAAAACATGATCTGACCCGAGTACGTAACTGCTGACTCAGAAGAATTGACAGTATGAGTTCTTAGGCTTACGTCATCCTTGAATGTACTAGATTACCTAAGGCTGCAGGCTATAACAATAGCCTATATAAATTAAGGGAACGTTAGAATTTATATTGAGATATCTGAGTTCTAAATAAATGCTCTTACTGTACCATCTTTTACCCCCTTCTTTTTTAAACCCTGGAAACGCGCTGGAGGGTAGAAGTGATACAAGAGAATAACATGGACAGATTTATTAATTGTAACAATAATAAACGGTACATAGTACTATACAATGTAATGATCAAAATTGCGAAACATTATTCAAAACAGGATTTACTCAGTAAAGAACATGACCTAATGGTCGCTAAGTTAAATGTAAAGTTAAGGTTTTGTTCATGAGTCACTAAATAAGATCAGGCCCGCGGATACCAAGTTCCAAGGTTCATATGTATGGTTCGTTGATTATACTAATATCTTGAGATACTAACTTGTAGAGTCCTCGCATCAACTCTAACAGCCTATACATCCAACTTCACACAAAAACCAAAAAGCTAAAGTATTAACTAGCTTAATATTGGCTTGTAAATATTCCATTTGGATCAAAAGCTTAGATTAGATAAGCTATACATTCCATACTCCGTAAGTAACAAAATAATTGATTTTAAACAAGCAAAGTTCTCGCCTCTATGCATTATAAACCTGCCAATGGTAAAGACCAACAGTCTATATATCATTCAGTTTACTCTTCATAAATGTCGGCTATAGCTAAGATTGAACAACCTATCTGTTTAATTTTCCACAAATATTAAGATTATTAAGCTAGAACAACCTATACCTTTTAATTGTTCATTCTAACAATATTTCAGCTTGGCGAATTCTATAAGATATATTACAGTACATGGCGTCTGAGAGACGAGAAACCTACACATTTAATATATACATAAAGGACCATGATCATTTATTTTTAAATATGGAGCCACGCTCTCAGTCTAAAGATCAGAGACACAACAATATGAAAACCTAATGTTCAGATACGCCGTAGGTGGCTGTTCCCATCGTTTTAAGTCTAATAAAGGTTCCCAATAGCCATTTAACTCAACATGCGCTAACATAACGTAATGAAGAACATCTATGCTTAACATAAAATATAAAAGCACCAAAGGCACTATCAAAATTTAAGTTTCATACAATAATGTAGTTTTATAACCTCGTTAAATGTACCCCAAGTTTTACTGGTTAAGGTAAGAGAGAAGCTAGCGCCTAGAGTGCGCTGACAAAAATGTAAAAGCTAATTTCAAGCAACCCGTGGATATACCACTTAAAAAACCATCATCAATAAAGTAAATTAAATTTCTGGAAGTTAAGCCCAAACAGTAATTTAGGAAAATAGTTCCCCCCCATAATATCGCCCAAAAGGAATTTTGAATAATAACAAAATGATCTCAGAAGAGACATAAGCCGGCGCCCTCACCTTAGCAAAGCCAGTGGTATAGTTAGTGAAGAGCTAAAACACACAGTCTATTTTATACCATATCTGAGTGTCGATATCTTCCTCAGAGAGGTGGAATCCAAGTGGAAGGGAAAACAAATGAAAGGAGGCGAACAGCGCTCAGGTGGGAAAAAGGGGTAACTCCGGGAACTTATAGATTGCGCTAATAGCATTTAATTTAGGAGAACCGGAAACTACTTGAACCAAGTCAGTGATTATCTTCTTTGTGGGCGGGGCCATAATCTCAGGTGGACTGAAGACTCTTGCCCCACTTTAGTGCGTGTCGAGATTTTCTTGAGAGTGTGTGTGTCCGTGACGATCCGTCGAGCGGGCTCGTTCAACAGGCAGTTGGTGAGTACAGGCCCATATTACTCAGCGTTGAATCGTTTGTATTCGCCCATGTTTGTGACATCGTCACATTACTTTAAACATCCGCAAAGTTTGTCTACAATTTGTAAGTATACACAACACTTACAAATGGAAGAAAAAATATATTTTAAAAAACTGGTTCCGACAAATAAACATATTTGATTTTTTGAATTCGCACCAATCAAATTAATATTAAATTTTGCTAATTTTACTTGCCAAAACAAATAGTTTTCATTACTATCACAAATTATATTAAATCATGAATTCCCAGATACAAAGTCTAATTTAAAATAATTATATACATATATATATTAATAACATTAATGAGCTAATAACAGAATAACTTTGAATTGAAATAAAGTACTCGATATTGTATTTGTATGAGATTATTTAGTATGTTGTGTGACTCGCCAAACATGCCTACGTGTCATCATTTGCTCTAAATTGGACATGTTTTGTTATTTAAATTACATTTCAAGTTTATTGTTTGAATTTAACACAATACCAGTCACCTGCTTCGGTAGCCGCCTGGTCTAAGGTGCTATTTTCGCAGTATACTGCCGATGACGGGGAGATCAAGGTTCGATACTTGGTCGGGTCTGAGGGTGGTTTTACAAAATTGTTTTACACCCTCCCATAACTCAAATGTGGATACATTTCCTCTAAATATATTCTTCTCATCACTCAAAAGATTAGCGTAATTAGTACATAATCGTATAGCATGAACGGGTACTAAGACGAGGGGATATATACATATATATATGTGTATAGCAGTCAAATACAAGAACTAAGAACTGAATAAATACCAACCCTTTAAATATTTTATGAGAAGTCTATGTTATATGACAATGTTAGTGATGGAATTCCTTGTTCAATAGTGGTCGTGTGGAAACCTCCCGGCTGCTGAATAACTGTAGATATCAGAGTAAATAAATGATGCAATATACAATAGTGGAAAAAGGAGATTTAACTTACGGCAGTGACTCTGATCAATGAGGGAAATACAGAAGAAACGAACAGACGCGGTTTTCACAGATTGAATCATCAAAGTAAATTTCGGGAGTGTTAAAAACGTTACAGTTAATGGACGTGTCGAACGGCTAGTCATTTATTTAATAATGTTTTTTTTAATAAAAGTTACTATCTGCAATGGCTGGTATATATGTCTACTTGAGCTGTCACACTATAGCTGTGTAACCCATGGCCATGATACTATATATATGTGTGCTACGTTTTGACAAAATTGTATAGAATAGAACCTACCTTCCTCCACATTAGCTGGAGACACATCAGTCAAAGCATTAAACAACAAATTAATTACTAAAATAATGTTATCAAACCAATTTACAAGAATGAATGGCAATAAGCTAGCATTCGCCATGTTTTAGAGCTCTTGAAAATACTAGGGATTCGAAACTAAACTACCGGTTACAAAAATAATCTGTTATCTTATATAATTCTTGGGAATAATAGGGATTATAAGCTAAACTTCTGTAAAAGAATACATATAAGATTTGCTATTTTGGTGGGAATCTGTTACATCAAAATACACTTTTGAAATGGAGTATATAAGAATGCATGCAACTTCTGTGACATGTTGTAGAATAAATCAAACATGAAAAATATAAAATAAATTCTACCAGCTAATATTTTTATTATTATGCTTCTTATAAGTTAAAAAAAAGGGAGCCTTTTGTGGAAGATACTATAATAGAAAAGTATAGTTTAGTTTTGATATAAAATTAAATAATCGCAACAAGTAATGAAATAGAAGAGCTATTGTAATTATATGCATGTCTGAGTTCTATTCACATCTAATTAATCTAATTAGGTCAATATTAGTTCGAGACTAATTTCAAATATCACATTGAGTATGAGTACAAAATAATACTTTTATTATTTAAACTCGGAAACTTCTTATTCCCATTTTAATTGCTCTTAAGATATTGCGTGAATAAAATACATTATTATACCATTATCAATTCTGTCGTCAATTAAAATAATAATTATTACTTTCCTATGCTTTTTCGTAGTCAAATTTATACATGTATATATACATATGTGATAATATATATTTCTGAACAAAAAATATTAAAAATCGTGTCGGAACCGACAGACAATACAATTGAATAGTTCTTACCTCTACTATTATGTTAACAGGCCTCAGTACAATTCAATGGATAGCGAGGGGAACACAAAGACTTCTAATTAATGACTACTCCGAGAAGAGGCTGGGCACTTCAATTATCGGTGATTAGGACTCTCACAGTTTAGGGTATTGTGTTCTTTCATGGTCCAAGACCTTAAATAATTACAGACACTAAGTATAGTGGGATTGATAAATGAAAATGTATAGTAGGAACATAATAAGAAGGATAGTTACACCCCAAACTTCAAAAGAATGGACATATTTGACAGTTAGGAAAGTAGATTTGGTAACTTTTTTGTTTACATACGTAAAGTCATGTAATCTGTAGTTGTATATTTTATTATATACACACATATGTTATATAAAACATACATATATATAATCACCGCGTCTTGGTTAATACCTGTTCAGGCTATAAACATATTATATGATAATTAATCTAGTGGGGTAGGGCTGCAGAAGGAAGCATTTTAGAGGTGATCTTACCAAATTTGAGTGGAAGGAGAGTGAAAAACAATTAATGGAAAACCACCCTCAATAGACCCAACCAGGATTCGAACCCCTATTTCCCTGTCATCAGCAGGCTAGTCTAACACGAAAGTGACGCCATAGACTGATTGGGTGTTAGGTATTATTGATACTTATAAAAGAACACTAAAATCCACTTAGGTGGCCGCGTAGTCTAACGCGCTACTTTCATGTTGGACTTGACAGCCGAAGACAGGGAGATATGTCTTCGATCCCGGTCGGGTGCACTGAGGGTGGTTTTCCCTAAAAGATTTTCCACTATCCTACCGCGCAAATGTGGGTGCACTTTATATCGATGAAACCTTCCTAATCTCTAAGCCATTAGTGAAATTGTACATAGGCGTACATAGCCCGAACGGGTAGTAAGATGTGGTGCTAAAAAACCCAAAAAACACTAAAATATAGTAAAGTGCAATGTTGACTGCAAAAAAAAAAAAATTAAAATAGGTTTTATATGTGTCCATTCGTAAAAAAAAAATCAAGCTATATTAAAGCTACTCAACTTATTTGTTAATAAAATAATTTGATCCATATGTCACTTTTGATAGATAGTAGCAATACTTAAAATATGGTACAACATTATACATTTTGTCAACAACAAATATTTTCGTAATTTCTTAGATACTTAACAACCTACTATGATTTACTAAAACAGGCCTGCTTATTGATGGCCCTTGGCAGCATAATTTGGGGCCCGCGACGCACTAGAAAAGTTTTTAAAAAAGATGACGTCATCCAGAAGTTCCTTAAGCCTCATCAGATTTAAATTGTGCAAAATTTATTATATGTAGGTTTATTATTTGCTGTATTGCAATGTATATCAATTATTATAATAATGTTATTGTTATATATTAGGTATTAGTCTATAGGTCTATCATGTAACATTCGTCTGTTTAATTTATCCAAAAAATTGAAAATACCGTACAGTGAAGAAAGAGCGTGCCCAAATCTGGTAACAGCTTGAAGAACATCTGCGTAGGAAAATGGAAAACACGCCCACCGCCCGTCACTTGTCTCTGCTGTATTATTCATTGTGAGCTAACTCGCTAGTTTCGTGTTGAGCTAGACTGCTGAGGACGGGGAGATCAAGGTTCGAATCGCGCTCGGGTGAACTGGGGGTGATTTTTCCTAAAATGGTTTTTCCACTCTACCTCCACGCAAATGCGGGTTCACATCCTCTATATTAAACCTTCCTAATTCCTAACCCAATAGCGTAATTAGTACTTTTCTAGTAATTAGTACTTTTCTTATTTATTTAGCACCGCGTCTTACTAACCGTTCGGGTTATACGCTTAGGCCTAAGTACTAATTAGGTTAATGGGTAAGGGATTGGGAAGGTTGAATTTAGAGAAAGTGAGCCCACACTTGCGTGGAGGGAGAGTGGAAAACCATTTAGGGAAAACCACCCCAGTTCATCTGACCTAGACTCGAACCTCGAACTCCCCGTCTGTCTTAGTACGAAACTAGCGTGTTAGCCAACTACGCCACCGAGATGGGTAATTAATACTCAAGCGTATGATCCAAACGGGTAGTAAGACACCGTGCAAAATAAATATAAATAAAACTACAGTCAAGGCCTATTTTACACGTGTGCGGACTGCACATTGTCTAGGAGTATAAAATGAGGCCCTTGGCTAACTTAAAGTTGGACAGCCTGTATTAAAGCTTACAACTTTCACAGAACTTACTAAATCTACTTTCATGTGATAATTATACGTCAAATAATATTATCTGGAGCAATAACTTTTTACAGATCTTTGCAATCCTGACAAAATTATAATAAGGGTTTGACTAAAGTTATTTAATATCAACAGAAAAATAATTTTTTTTATACTATATACAATTTCTAACACAATTTACTTACATGTCACACACTCAAAACACTAACAAGTCTCCAAAAAACACGTACTCCTTTGGTAACTTTTAATAAGATAAGAAGGACCCTGAGGGTCGAACTTTACCAGCGAAGGCCACTATTGAGTTATAGATTTTCTCGTACTTAGTTAATTCAATTTTAGCTTGGGTTGTTGTTAATCAGTTCGAAACCTTATAACCAGCTTTGACAGATTCGTAAAAACTCTCAACAATAAAGGTCTTGCACTCTATTTAATAGTAATAAGTATATCTGAAAGAGCGTCTGGCTGCTTGCTTATTTTTTAAAGTTGGGGTATAGCCAGGCCATGCTGGTATTCTGTGGTAAAACCTACTAACACATTAAATACTTATGGCGTGGCACAATATTACTAGGAGTTAGCAAGTTTATAATTTACAGTTATAGTTTTTATTACTTTAAAAGTGTTCGAGTGAATAAAAACGCTTTTAGCATTCTATTTTTTGATGGATTAAATATAAAAACCATCATATTTGGTAATTACGGTTACAGCTGCATCTAAGTATCATATTTTTTAAATTTACAAATGACAACTGGACACAAGAATCTAAACCGGGACCTTTGGCTTAGCACGCCAATGCTCTGACCACTGAGCTATCCAGGAATCTTCCCGTACCCAGGGTAATTCTTCACTCATGCTTTAAGGCAGAGTCTGTAATGGACATATGGAAATCGTCAGAGACATATGAGTGATCAATTAATATCACGGGCTATCAGATAGCGCAGCCACCATCGACTCGGGAAGGCTTTATGCTGGCGGTCTAGGGGTAAGGTGTCAGACTTCTGTACTGGGGGTCCAGGGTTCAATCCTTGGATACAGCACAGATTTATATGCTTGCCAATCCCTTCCTTCACCTCTGACACGACGTGTATTAATCACAGCTTGTGAATGTGTGGAATGTCAGGCCTCCGCCGTGGTTCGGATCCCACGTTAAACTCTAGGTCCTCCATTTAATCTCACAATCACCCTACTATTACACATTAGCGTAAGTGCATATAACCCGAACGGGTAGTAAGACGTGGTGCTAATAATAATAACATATGTAGCTGACAATTTTCGCAAGCCCATAATATAATCTGACTCAAAATATGTGTGAAGGATGGGCCTGGGCACAGGGTGTTTCCTGGATAGCTCAGAAGTTGGGGCATTGGCGTACTAAGCCAAAGGTCTTAGGTTTGATTTCCATGTCCAGGACTCTTTTTCAGCTTAAGGAATATTCTATTTTTTTGCTGGGACACTTTTATATCATTATGTACTTCCTTGATTTGACAATTGATTTTAAAATAAATATTTTTGGAGAGCTACCCTATCATTTTCATTGGTATGGAACCCAGCTTATCATGTTTATTAAAGTTCAGTGAATTTGACTAATGATTAACTAAGATTTCAATACATAAGATACCAGCCTCGGTGGCGTAGTTGGCTAACGCGCTAGTCATGTTGAGCTCGACCACCGAGGACGGGGAGATCGAGGCTCGAATCTCGGTCGGGTGAACTGAGGTGGTTTTTCCTAAATGGCTTTCCACTCTCCCTCCACGCAAATGCGGGTTCACTTCCTCTAAATTCAACCTTCTCAATTCCTAATCCATCAGCGTAATTAGTACTTAAGCGTACAACCCCAATGGATAGTAAGACGCGGTGCTAAATATTATAATACATAAGATAGCCTACTATTTTTTTATAAATAAAAAATAAAATACTTAACAGGATCTAAATCAAAGCTTATTTTGTAACACAAGTTTATATTAATCTAGACTCTAAAAAGTAAAAATGATTTTCCAACAAAAAAACCCACATATTTTTGACATAATTCTAAACTAGGTTAAACCCACTAAGGAGATCTGGTCACTAATCAGATAGACACCCTTTGAGTCCGAACAGTATTTTCGAACTATAAGTTATCGTTCTTGTAGCGACCCATGCACTAATCCCATTAATTATTCCTTTAACATTATAGTAACCATTAGCTTATAAACTTCCATAAAGCTCTATACTCCTAATGTATGTATTTAGGTCAATCTATAGACACTTGCACATGCGCATTGACCCTCTTACTTTGAGTTGTCCCACAGATGCTTCCCTTATTACATATTCAACTCTTTAAGATAAAAGTTGTATTCCAATATTTAATTTGACAAAAATATGTAGCTTCAATTTACTGACAAACTTTTGCTCAACATTTTAGTAAACAAGAATTTACTTTATTGGTGTTATTTAGGCCAATATAATTTTTTTTGTTAGCGTACCCCCAGATATAATAATTTATCTTCGAATTTTTACCCCCAAAGCTTTTGGTGTATGATGCAAGCTATACATATTAAGTATGAAAGAAAGCATCTTTTTATCGATCCAACAATGTTTTTCATGGTTAAAATAAGTGAAAAACTGTTCTAGGGAAAAGTTAATCGCTTCCAATAGTGTTCAGTCACGTTCCATTGCACTATAAAATGAAACTAGCCACCCAGTTAAGCACCAAAAGAAAAAAATAAATTATACTTCCAGATCGTACGTCCTTTCTTACTTCTAAGTCTATTGTGGCTAGCCTTAAATCTGGCCCTGATTATTCAGTGCTTATTATGAAATACTATACATACAAATTTTTTGAAATTTTACGTACCCAATAAGATGTCTTCGCGTAACCCCAAGTTTAATAAAACTGATATTGACAATGAATCTTTGTTTGGCTACTATGTATTTTACACGCAAATTAATAAATTAAATCAGTAGTTCCCAAATTTTTCTAAATCATGAACCAATTTTTAGAACTTATTAATTAAAATAAGAAAGAATGCAAAGTGAGAATCGACCTCTTGTTGAGTAAACTCTCTCTTTAACCCTGGGTCGTCAATTTTATAGCAAAATTATATATAAAAGATTTACTCTTTCTTAGCTAAGATATGTCCGGAGGTCTTGGGATAAATTTCTCGCCTCAGGACCCGATGTTCGTGGGTACAAACCTTAGCCGAGGTCAAGGAATTGTTCTTGAGCGATAAAAATCCGCTACACAACTTCGTTCGGAGGGGAAGTAAGGTCCCATGTCGATTGTGACGTGTAAAATAACTCTGAAGGGTACGTTAAAATAATTTAACTGGTGAAATTGACAGGCCCTTTCTCTTTCGCTCAGAGAAATACAGTGTGGAAGGCAACGGGGTTCCACCACACTGAGAAGAAGAAGAAACTGAGATATTTTTCCTTTCTCTTTGTTTATTGATTTGGTATCTACGCTCCCATTAATGAACAACGATATGCATCATCTTCAGGTTTTGTTATAAAATTGGTAACCTGAGGTGACCAGTTTTATCAACAACAGATCAGTTATCACGTAATATTATTTCTTATCTCCATCAATCAATTAATTATTCTCCTTTCTAATCGAATAACATGTCTATAAAATGGTTTTTATAACGACAAACCTTCAGGACCTAGCTACCTAGCTTTTAACATACATGAGGAAGGGAATTGGGTGGGGGGGGGAGGGGGGAGTATTTATTAATACTTCTTACTATTGATTTAAAAATACGTTATTGATTATAATTTTTAAACTGATATTTTTTATCATAATAAGACGTGTATGAAGGCTATTTATTGCTTTCGATTTCTATTGATGTGGCCCAACTGGTTGACCACGGGCCTACCACGGCCCGCGCTCACTTACAATGTGTCCCTCACAGTATCCTGGAGGAAAATTAAAGGGAAACCCTCTGTGGTAGATGAGAAATAGCTAATTATTCAAATAAAAGAATATATTTAAAAATATCATGTTTGCATTCTTATTATTATATATTTATTTGACTATGTATGAATATATATTTATAATGCCGAGCTGTTTTGTGAAAGTGTGTGTGCGTGCACACTAATAAATTTTTGGGAGATTAATTAAATTTTTTAGTAATACAATTTGAAAGCTTCTACCAACCAAAAATACAATTTATTTATAAGTATTGAAATAATTGTTTATAAAGTGCTCATTTTATGCCTATATTGAGTTGGTGGGATAACTAGATATTTCTTCGGCCCGCGGTTCAAGCTGATGATCAGATTAGAGCCTTGGGATGTAAAATTTGGATGACCCTGGATTTAAAGTTTTTAATGTTTTACATTTTCAAATAATTACAAAATCTTCACATTTCCAAAAAAATTTCATGAGCCACTAAAGATTGGCCTTTGAGCCACATTTCGGGAACCACTTCATTAGACAATACAAATTACATAATCATACATCGAGGCTAGCTTCTTCTTATGTTATTTTAGAATATTTTTTATGAACAATATTACCCACAATGTGTTAGTATTCATTTTTGTTTGCGGGAAAGATCATAATGTTTTTAGAATTGATTAATCTATCTAGGTCTACTTGTTTCTACACACTAGGGTTAAGTGCAGCCCTTTTTATTTATGCTGTACTTTATGAAGCCCTTGGTCTCTGCCATAGCTATCTCAGGCTTCGTGAGGCAGTTTTATTATATTATTTATATAAAATAGAATCAGTAATTAGGATTCAAATCTGAATAAAGGAAATTTTTCAAAAGCGCAGCTATAAAATGCTTTGTTTTCTATTTTATTTTATTTCTATAAATTTACTGTAGGATTTAACTGTCGTTATTGAATATTAATAATATTAGTTTAAAAAATAATTTATGAGGGCTCTAGTATGTAGTTTTTCTGTTGCAAGGTCTCCTTCGGTCTAAAAAGTTTGGAAACCCCTGGTTTATTATATGGTTATTTAGTTTTATTAATGAATTTTATCATAATTTTGATGTTTTAAAATGAGTGTATTTTTATTGATGGAACAAGCTAATGTTTAAATGGTATTTAAGTTATTTACTACTAATTACGAACTATACATAATATTTTATCATCTATATATATTTTAGCGCAGCCTATACTCATGTTTCAGTATAGAGTATTGTAGAAGGTTATAATAACCTCTTTGAGAGGTGTTTGACAGATTATCTTGTGGTATGGTTACCGAGAGGACACACTGAAGTGGCTCACTTATCCAAACTATGTGAGGTGTACAGTCTTAACAGGAATTACGGAATGTAGCTAGATCGGAGGTCATGAACTCCATTATTCTGTTCTTCTGTTTTCCAGGGGATACGGAACACATGCCATATTTTCTAATCAAGGCAAGCAAAGCCGATTACGGTTATGTGGTGGGTTTGTTAAACCAAACAGTAAAAGTTTAAAATATCTACCTTTACGTAAAACTTCCATTTAAAAAAAAATACTCTCACACAAATGTTAGATAAGGATATTGCGAACCTGCTTAGGTGGCCGCGTGGTCTAACGCGCTACTCTCGTGTTAGACTAGACTGACGAAGACAGGGAGATTGAGGTTCGAGCCCGGTCGGGTGCACTGAGGGTGGTTTTTCCTAAATGGTTTTCCACTCTACTTTCACGAAAATGCGGGTGAACTTCCTCTCAATTCAATCTTCCCAATCCCTAGACCATTAGTGTAACTAGTACCTAGGCGTAATAAACCTGACGGGTATTAAGACTCGGTGCTAAAAGAAAAACAAATATTGTGATTTCAAATGTATAAAATTAATACTTATGAATATAAATGTGAAATTCACCTGATCAAGTATTGTATTCTGTGCTAAAGTATATGTTTTTAAATATTGTAACACACTAAAAATATTTCAAATCGGTGAATGGTAATTTTGCTCACCAAAGCTGATGTTCACAACTACAATATGTCAATATTTACTGTCCAATACTACTTTCATCACACTCGCAGATAAAGCTCGAGATACGTAGAGGTGGAAATTAAAAATTGATTTGCTTGTTTGAATTTTAAAAAAGAGTTTTAAAACAGTTACTACTTTTTATATTTTACAAAACTCTAAATTTAATGTTACCTGACTCCTGTTAATACAACCTAGCTATGGAATCGCAGAGCATGTATACTTACACAGTAAATATATTTTTCAAATTTAAATTAATCTCTACATTCTGATGTTGTTTGCCACGATACTATATACTTTTACATTTGTTTTTCTAATTTGTAAACATATTTTACGATCTACTATTTATTTTGGGTGAATTAAATGTGTTTAAAAGTTAGTCCGCAGCACAACACGCTATGTTGTCGTGTATGACAAATACAAGTTATGTACATTCACAAAAACACGGAGGTAAGATCGTCCAGCACTGTTTGAAATAATTAAAATAGTGAATTTTTAGCTATGGAAGAACACTTACCTTTTTATTTAACACATTTATCCTTCCAAGGGCCGGTCTTATGGCTACAGGCTAAATATTGCCATCGGGAGGTTAAAGTTAGCAACCAGTTAAAGGTTATCAGCCACTTTAATATTTTACTCGTTTTATGAACTGAATTTATCTGCTGGATAGCTATCTGTAGGATAAATATATTTTTTCGTAGAAAAAGCAATGTTGGTATTATTTTTACTGGTGCGCGCATGCGTATAAGCCCAGACGCAACCACTACAACCTAGTGAGTGGCGAGAACGTTCAACATTTGTTAAATAATGGCGGTTAAACGAGTGCGAGTAAACATATGGCGTGACGTGGGTGCAGAAGCTAAGTTATCTTGCAAGTACTAATTTTGGTGTGTGCCAAAATGTGGGCAATAATTTGGTACAACGTTTACAAAATTTCATTTACTGTACTCACATTTAAATAATTTGTTCTTATACAACTATAACCCTACAGATAGCTTGTCATTTTTTGTAAAAGTGCGAATTAAATGTTCTAAATTTATATATAGCTAGAACCTGTGCCTGTGCTTACTTAACACGCGAACCAAGATTTTTTTTCTACAACGCTCAACATTTGTTAAATAATGGCGGCTAAACGAGTGTGAGTAAACAGATGGCGTCACGTGGGCGCAGAAGCTAAAAGATGTCGTGTAAGTACTAATTTCTATGTCTGCCAAAATGTGGTCAATAGTTGGGTACAACGTTTACAAAATGTCATTTATTGTACTCATATTTTGATAATTTGTTCTTATATAAATATAACTCCACAAATAACTTGTCATTTTATATAAAAGTGTGAATTAATTGTTCTAACTTTATATAGTTAGAGTCCGCGCCTGTACTTGCTAAACACGTAAACCAAGATTTTTAACCTAAAAACAGATTCTGATAGGCGAAACCTCATTTAAAACAACGTGTCACTATGGCAACAACCATTCTAACTTTCAAATAAAAGTTATCAGGTACTTGAACCTTCCGATAAATGTGTGATGGATAAATACATTTTATCTAGCAGATAAATGCTATCTTTCAGTCACAAGACGAACTTTTAACTTATCCACCAGATATAAATATTTATCTACCAGATTAATATTTAACCAGGAGTCATAAGACCGGCCCTAAGAAGTTTGTTGACTTTTCTTGTTTATTTTCGTGGTCAGCCGTTATTACTTGTCTCAAGACATCAGCTGGACTGGTAACAAGTGAATAGCGGGTCTAGTTCGAAATTGAAAAATAAAAGAGTTGGGAGAAAAATAAAGATTTATATACTTCTAAACTAGTGCGCGTTTCAATTCTGACTGATGGAAGTGAAGATTTTAACTCTCTAACATTTTTCATATTTGTTTCTACATCTTTACAACTCTTATATTAAATTAAATATTATTTTATATTTATTCCTAGATCATGGCCAATCTTTTTACTATTGTTATGATGGATTAGTATTCTTCTTGGACTTGAAAAAAAGTTTTTAAATTTGATTCTTGGAACAATGTTTGAAGAAGATAAGGGTTTTTTTCGACGTCTTTAAAACATGGAACCAAATCTGTGCTGTTCGTCACTAAATTTGTTTTAAAAGTGGAAGCCCTGTTAAAAAGAACTAGAGACTTTTGACATCCAGAAAAGGTGGAATATGTGACATTCAGAAGTGGAAATAAATTTCCTACATTTTTGCTACTTTCAACATGGACATATTTTTCTTGGTGAGATTCAACCAAATCTTCAACGTTAGATATCTATTTTATTCTCTCTTTCATCAGTCATCCAGAAATTATTTCAAACCTTCAGAAAAGACAAACTAAATTAATGCAGATACTTTATCTATTCCAGAGCACCAATTAATATTTTATAATAGGCAAAATATGACTACAACAAACTATTGATTTTTTTTGTCAACAATACTAAAATACTTTTGTTTGTTTTACTCACAACAGAAATAACATCACATATGTTTTTATGTGTACATTTTTTCACTCTGATATTTATTTTCTTTAAATTTCCACATTCAACTATGTTTTAAGACTTTGTTTGTATTGATTAATTATTTTGTTCAAAAATAAATATAATAAAATATATTTTAAGTTAATTTGTAAGATTAGAATTGTGATTAGGAAAGGACGTCCATAGGTAGAATTGGGATGTGAAAACATTGAAATAATAATGTTTTTTTGGTTGTCTAATCTAGTACAATACATTCAGCGATTCATTTTATTTCGATTGTTCAAAGTTATATTCTATGTATTTTCTCCAACTCTTGTAGGGTTTTGATCATACCATTGTTGCAGGTAGTGTCATTATTAAATACAGTATTAATATAGATAGCATTGTCCATAAAGCGTTCCCGAGCACACCCAGTAGTTTCGAATTGTAAGGGTCATCTTGCCCATGACACTATTATATATATATATTATATATATATACATTGGAGGGTCATCTTGCCCATGACACTATTATATATATATTATATATATATACATTGGAGCTATATATATATTATATATATATACATTGGAGCTATATATATATATATATATATAATAGCTCCATGATCGTGGCAACATTAGAGTTAGCTGAGCAAAAGGGTTTTTTGCCCTCCTAATTGTAGTTCCTAGGAGTGGCGTTCACCAAATAGGCTATAGTTTAACCTCCCCCCCCTCCCCACACACACACCAATTTTACTATATTTTATATATATATATATAATTTCAAGAGTCATTGTCCTATACCCGGTACTATGCGAGTTTTATTAGAACATTACACTTTCACTACACTAAATTCTAAAAAAATCGTTTAAAAATAATTGTAAAAACATACCTTTGAGTGATTTTTATAATAACATTGAAAACACCCGCTTTGTTGGCCGCATGGACTAAGGCGTTACTCTTGCAGTAGACTATACTGCTGGTGACTGGGAGATCGAGGTTCAAATCTTGGTCGGGTGTACTAAGGATGGTTTTTTCAAAATTGTTTTTCACCCTTTCTCCCCGCAAACAGGTTACAATTCCTCTAAATGTAGCCTTCCTAATACCTAAAAACATTAGCATAATTAGTACATAAGCGTATAATTCTAACGGGTAGTAAGAGGGGGTGCTAAAAAAAATTGAATTTAAATTTAACGAACTTAATCGGTATAGCCTTTCAGAAAATTTGCATTCTTCGAAAAGATTATTAAATTAGTCACTAATATTGGATTAATAACATTCGTATAAAACAGTAAAATATAAAACTAACAAAATAACTAGTTTATCCTCAAATATTCAATTAAAAATGGGTTTGTACACACTTTTGTAGGTGTATGGTATGAGCTAACCTTGTTTAGGGGAAGCTATGAAAAGTATATAAAGCGTAGCATAATAAAGATATCTAAATGAAATGGATTAGTCGGAAGTATACCCACGGGCAGTCTGCTGGATAAGATAATCCTTTTAAAAGATTAATATTTCCTAAAATAATTTATCTCAGTAAAATATTGGTGTATATAAATCTGTCACTGCCACACAAGGCCATTGTGTGGAGGTGGGCTGTGTGGATTGTAATCCATCCCATTTATTTATATGTCAAGCATGACGAATAAATCTAAACGATAGAAATCTCGTCTTACGCCAACCAATTTTACACGTAAGCTTTCTATTATTGGTTAAAATAAGAACAAAAATCATAATATTGGAAATTCATGACCATAATTTTAACCTTGCTAAAAGATTTTTAAAAAAAGGCCATTGTTACATTTTATAACTTAACCAATAGCAGATAAAAAATAATAGAAGCGCTATCATAAAAACCTAAATCATTTTTGATCTGAAACAAAAAACTAATTACAATATAAATGTAGGTAATTTTACTAAAATATCATCAAATAAAAATATCGCTTTTTTATACCCGCGTCTTACTACCCGTTCGGGCTATACGCCTATGTAATAATTACGCTAGTGAGCTAGGGATGAGTAAAGTTAATTTTAGAGACTGGGTATCCGCATTTGTGAGTAGGGAAAGTGGAAAACTATGTTGGAAAAATCACCTTTAGTACACCCATCATCGGTAATCTAGTCTATTGCTAGAGTGATGCCTTAGACCATGCGGCCACCGAAATGGGTTATTGTTTTGTTATCTATCATTGATAATGAGGCCTAAACTACAACTTTCATAGTTTTTAGGAGATTCGTAATTTAAAATCACTGAATCTGTCAACACTTTTAAGGATGATAAAAAGTGTGAACAGATTCATAAATTAAAATCACTGAATCTGTCAACACTTGTAAAGGATGATAAAAAGTGTGAACAGATTCATAATTTAAACTCACTGAATCTGTCAACTCTTGTAAAGGATTATAAAAAGTGTGAACAGATTCATAAATTAAAATCACTGAATCTGTCAACACTTGTAAAGGATGATAAAAATTGTGAACGCTCACCTGTGTAAAATACATTTGACTAAATATTTCAATCAATACTATTTACACCTTTATACGACATATCTATTTCCAGCCCAAATGTTATGACTTAAAAAAAAACACTTAGTGCTTCTCCTAAATCCTATATTTTATACGTATGTTGAGTAAACGAAGTACATAGTCGGCACTCTAGACCTTTTTTCCATAAAATAAACATTGTATTAATGATTACTTAGCAGTTTGTTAAATAAAGGAGAGATAATACTTATCGAAATATAATAAAATTAGATTGTCAAAATGAGCCCTGGGAAAGACATACAGTAGTAACTGTAAAACAATTTGAGAAATTTTGATACACATCTATACAAGACCATCTTGACAGCATATTTAATAAACAGTTTGACTCGCGCAAGCGTGTTTTCTTATTTGTGTTTCACTCCAATAGTGAAACTGTCCATTTCATGAATTGAAGAAATTTCTGACCATTTCATATACAGAGAAAACATTGCATTAACTCCTACCCATTTTATGAAATTGAACTTATTGTACCATCTACTACAAACTTAACTGAAATTTGTTTTAAGTTATATTAAACCAGCCCAACCTAAGTTAGCTAACCTTCCATTCTAAAACTATTACAAGTTAAATTAACTTCAAAGACAAAACCCGTTCTTCGTTTGTCCTTTTTTTCTGTCCAGGCAAAAACGTACTCAGTTCATGAATTGGGTAACAATTGGAGCGGTCCAGTTCATGAACTGGGCAACACAAGCGATGCACAATTCATGAACTGGACTTTTTTTTTGGCCCAAATCAGGAAATGGTCCGGAGGAGAGGCTATTTCACGGGATGGGGTGTAACTTATACACGTTTTTAATGTGTTAAATAACACAAAACTAGTAAAATAACAAATAGCTTCATCATTTGGATACCAGAGTTAATTATTTATGAATAGATAATTGATATATTTATATACATGTATACTGTATTATCACGAGCACTCGTGGGCAGACAGATGTAATGTCAAGCTCATCTAGTATTTTTTGTTGGTGATGGGGAGGATACGATTCTAACCCTGTATGGGTATACTGAGGGTGCTCTTTCTTAATATTTTCCCAAACAAATGAAGGTACACCCCTTCCAAATTATACTCTCCCCAAACATACCCCAGTTGTGTAAATATGCGGACACCTCAAAAATACATAAAGAATGTATTCGATAGGTATGTATAGTTTCATTCTATATACAAAGTGTATCTAAAACATTTCATCAAACTTTGGCAGGCTATTCCTTGGGTGAAAATAGAATAATTCACATCAGCAACCTAGGGTCCATCTTGAATAATAAGGGCGGTATACACCCCTAAATATAGAGCTAAAAACGACTGTTGTGTGAAATATTATGAAAACTGCTTAGGGTATTACAACGAATATTTGTATACTACTTATTGAAACCTTGATCATTAATAAATTAAATGTGCTGTTACCGTTACCCACCTCCATTATGTAATAAAGGGGGGATGTAAGACTTTTTTCTGCAATAAAATATGTAAGAGTAAGTATTGCCAATTTTGACTTAAGATTACAAAACATGGAGTAAAAATTAACAAAAAAGGTGTCTTGGAGAAACTGTCTAGCTTTCCCCGTTTCCGAGATAATCTCACAAGTTTGAGCTCAGAGACAAATGTATCTAACACAGCTAGCAACACAACTAGCAACACAGCTATACTGGCTCCCTATCTGGCAAGAATTAAAACTTGTCTTAGAAATCAACACGCATGATTATCTCGGAAACGGTGAAAGCTAGACAGTTTCTCCAAGACACATTTTTTGTTAATTTTTACTTTCTCTCTTACAGGTATAGAAAGTATGGTGATCGTCAAAAAAATCGAACTCGAGATTTTGATGAATTTTGACGTTTCATGACTTCCTGAATCCGAAAAAGTTGTTTTTGAATTTCCGTCTGTCTGTCTGTCTGTCTGTCTGTACCTCCAACTAGAGCCTAAACTATTTTACCGATTGAGCTGAAACTTGATATCTAGGGTTTTCATAGGGTTTCCCCGAGGAGTTTTTGGAATTGGATATCTACCCCTAAAATTAAGGGTAGTTTACTGAAGGGAAAAAAGAGAAAAAGTCGATTTTCTCAAAATCGGCTCTAACGATTTTGATTAAATTTCATTTATGAACATTAATAAATATTCCAAACAAAATGGCTACTCTCAATATTTCGGCAAAATGGCTTTAAGGGCTCCGGTCTGATGCGTCAATTAACATTTTTTATAATAGCTCCGAAACTATTTGAGATATGAAATTACTTAGCATTACAAATATGTATATATATTTATAATACAGATATTTTATCCGAAACATATTTTTATAAAATCAATAACTTTCAATCTATACGCAATTATATGAATTTTTTTAACTTTTTGGACATTAAAGTTTAAGTATTGCGACCGTAAAAAAAAACTAACCTGAAATGTTGATGGATGTCGACGTCTCATGACCCCCCGAACCCTAAAAAATAGTCTTTGCAATGCCGTCTGTCTGTGTGTCTATAAAAACTTAAAATTAAGGGTAGTTTACTGAAGGGCGAAAAGAGAAAAATTTGGTTTTCTCAAAATCTGCTCAAACGATTTTGATTAAAATTCGTATCTAGGCGTTGATTAAGATTATAAATAAACTGGCTATTTTCATTTTCCTATGAAAATGATTTTTAGGGTACTTTACAGAAGCGTTAATTTCCGTATCTCCACAACTATTTGAGAAACTAAACAACTTATCATTGCAAAATTGTAGGACTATTAGAAATAAAAAACTTTTATTTGACATATATTTTTATAAAAGCAACAGTTTCTGAGATATTTGCAAATATATTAATACAATTTTGTGAGCTTTAGTTGTAAACATATACTACTTAAGTCTTAACGCAATAATTCTCCAATGCCATAGAGTAATTAAATATAAGTATCTAAAAAAGTATGTTATTTTTCCTTAAATCTCTTAGGAGAAATGTTTGCATAGCAATGATCTATCTCCATTTTAGACTCAATAGTCAATATTTACATTTTTTATTGGTCAAAATGTATAAATGAATAATTAAATATCAATGCGATGACTTGAAGATCTGCAACACCTTATAAAATGTTAAAATTTTAACCAGAAATCGAAATTTTAATACGAAGTGTTGACCCTTGTGGAAGACATTAAACTGTTTGAAATGCTCTTAGGTGGACAAAGATGCGCCTCTTTTCTCATTGATTATATATCATTGTATATTATTTTATGCGTGTTCTTATGTGGAGTGGTGATGATACAATGTACATTATTCCGTTCAGAAATCTTACGAGTTTATAGAAAGAGAGAGAAAGTCTGTGCGGTGCGCCGTACCATTTATTACTCCATGTTTTGTAATCTTAAGTCAGAATTGGTAATACTTATTCTGACATATTTTATTGCAGAAAAAAGTCTTACAACCCCCCCTTTTTACATGATGTGGGTGGGTAACGGTAACAGCACATTTAGTTTATTAGCGATCAAGGTTTCAATAAGTAGTATACAAATATTCGTTGTAATACCCTAAGCAGTTTTCATAATATTTCACACAACAGTCGTTTTTAGCTCTTTCTTTAGGGGTGTATACCGCCCTTATTATTCAAGATGGTCCCTAGGTTTCTGATGTGAATTATTCTATGATGTGAATTATTCTATTTTCACCCAAGGAATAGCCTGCCAAAGTTTGATGCAATGTTTTTGATACACGTTGTATATAGTATACATAGCAATTATTTTATATTGGTCAAACTTATTGAAGAATTTAAACAGGACCTTTTTTAATCTTTAACTAGAAGTTTTATGTTCAGATAACAAAATCATATATAAAAACGGTCAGCTTATGTGTGAAAAATTTAATAAAACCTAGCTACTGAAGCAATATTATATTAATGCTAGCCAAATTTATTGTTTGTTATAAAGACAGACCTTAACTGGTATTCTCTTTCACTTTACCTTAAAGGAGACGAGAGAAAAGGTATTTTTTGTAATGTTCATAACAAACAATTTAGTTCGGCAAAATAATTTAAATATTGATCCATTAGAAACACGATTTAATTATTTTTTTTACACATAGTAACCTCAACAGTGCTTGAATGTTTGTCAAGAGCACAGCGGCATTTGATGAAACACTTTTTACACGAAGATAAAAAGTTTTCATAAAATTTTAGGACACTCTTGAAAGATATTCAAGAATTCTTGAGGTCATTATGTGAAGAAAATTAAACTCTATGTTATTACCAGATAAATATTCCATTTAGTTTGCTAAAACGATTTTTTTTGCTATAAAAACGACTAAAATACTCACCTTTCAAATTCCTTTCCATCCCGCCTTAATGGTGACTGTTTATACATTCTGAGAAAACATTCCACGATACTATTTTCATAAATAAGATGTTCAACCAGTATGATGAACGGCGCTATTGGTGGCTTTGGAAACGCTTCAATGAAATCACGGGATCTCGTCTGGATTTATGGGAGGTAAAAACTTACCCTTGTGTGTTGTTAACTAATGGAAACGTCCCGTGCTCAAATCGATACACAGATAGTCTGAGAGTAAATCTTACTCGCTTGAATGAGAAAGCTTCAACTGACCTGTAGTGCCGGCGTGTTTTAGGGTGTCTTGGAATTGCATGTCATTTTTAGATGAGATTCCCAGGACTGCGAGATGATAAAGAAAAGCAATTACGTGAACATGCCGAGAAAACCCGTATTGCTGCTTCTTGGGTTACGAGACGACGCCTAAGAGACGGCGTAGCTTACTGGATCACGTGACGGTTAAAGAAAATTTCAAATTCAGTTCATCGATGCAATATTGTGGGCTACACATTGCTTTTACATACTTGTGTCACATTTGTTGAGTAGTTTTTATTTTAGTTGAGATTATTACAAAAAATATCACCGTGTTCTTTAATTTTAAAAATTAAACTAAGGCCGATTTATAGTGATTGAAGCACTAGACTGAGGGGAAAAAATCAATTCTACTCCACGGAGACTTTATTATTATTATTATTATTATTATTATTATGTTTCATACTAATATTAAGTGGTTATTACTATAAATTGTTAATTTAACTAAAGACTTAATATAATCTAGAGTAACCACTTTTATTCTGATATGAATAAATCCCAAGTGCAAGACATCTAAAAAAGAGGATTGTTATGAGGTGTCTGAAAAAACATGTTGATGATAATGACTCATAATAAATAACAAAATAGTGAAATGTTATCAATTTTGGCAGCAAAGAAAGTATGTTTCTTTCCCTTCCTATGAAAATTGGACTGCATAGTATAGAACACTAAAAATTTGTAGAGTGCATTTTATAAGTTAAATTTTAAGAGCACGATTACGACTTGATGTTCAAAAGGAACACTGTGCCACTATGCACCTTAAAAGTGCCTCTAAAATTCTCAGTTGGGAAAAATTAAGGGAGTTAAAGGAATTTACATAACATAAATAGGAGAAAACTTGATATTAATTGTAATTTTTTAAAATTGAAATTAAGTTGCATGATTATATATGTTATTTTTAAAGGTAAATTAGTTTCTGGACATTTACGATTATTTAGGCCAGTTAATGAGTTAGTGCAGATTTGAAATCACTTTCTTAAAAGATTTGATTTATTTATATGATATGTTTATTTAAAAAAATCCATCCCCACTGCGATTGTAATATTCGTTAGTGTAGCAAAAAGTATTGATTTTAAGTGAAACATTCTGAGTAGGTTACCTAAAATATATCGAAGATCATATACACAACTAGCCTCTTAGAACTTAAATATATATTTCAAAGTTTCTCTTCAAACAAACATTTTTTTCCTCCATAACATAATAGAGTTTAACTTAAAAACCCTTCCATAAACTATTAAGACAACAATAATTAAAATTATTAGGGCTCATAATTGAGAAATAAAAACAAACACATTTATTTTAAAAATATATTCTTAGTCAAATAAAATATATTTTATTAACATAATTATTTCAAAAAACAATCTTAACTAAGTAATTAACTTAAATTCTACGATGGATCATCACTTTCAATTTTATATCTATTCATATTATTTGTACCAGTCAAACACATTGATAAGCACGTAGATAATTTATCAATATAGTCTTATCCAGTTTTCAGGTAGGCCAAATTTGAATCCCTGTCGAGTATAGAAAGGGTGTTTTTGATTCATAGCTTCCTACTCTTGCTTCACGAAAATGCATCTAAGTCCTTCCTCATTCATATTTAGTTATTATATATTAATCTCTATTATTGTACAATCAGTACATTAACAATATGTTGTCTACCATAAATATGATGTCACATACATCAGTGGGCACGTGGACAAAGGCGTCAATAATCTTATCTTGTTTTTTGTGATATGGAGGCTGAGCTTCAAATCCTGACTGGTTGAGCTGCGACATTGTTTCACTCTAATAATTCACGGATCCATGCAATATGGTTAATATCTAACATATTGTGAAGTTTCTACACAAAATTAAGAATAATTATACTATAATATATTTTAATTACCAATATCTAACATGATTAAAAACTAACTGATAGAATAAAAAAAGCTAAATTTGAGAGTGCGCGAGAAGGATAGATGATAGAACGATATACATCACATTTAGAACGTGGTTGCTTAACCATATACATATTTTTAAGAACGAGGTTGCTTGTTGATATGTTCAATATCTCTATCCTTTTTATAAGGGTTAGTTTCACCTGGTTGACAATCATCAATCATGTTTAAATACCACTCCTTCATAAAGATCGCGGCGTGTAAACAGGAATGATTCAATCTCTTGAACCCTTTACTTTGTATATCGATTTTTGCACGATATGTAAAACGTATAGGTTTTATAAAATGTGGCTTTAATCTTTCCATTAACATATAAGTGTATACTCTAGGGCAGTGGTATTCAACCCGGGTAACATGAATACATCTTATGGGGGACGTAAAAAAAATAATTATATATATATATATATATATTTATCCGACACCTTAGCTTAGTCGGTAGCCTGTCTATCTACGGAGCTAAGGGTCCTGGTTTCAATTATCGGTATGACCGAAAAGTTTATCATTGGTTAAATGTGGGTTTACCTTTTCAAATTGATGAATTAACGACTGGGTCTGGATGTTGTGCTTGTCCCAGTCTTAAGATAAATTATGAGGCATATGAATCTATGACGAGCCTAGCAAGCTGGTAGTGGAAAATATGTGGCGTGAATGAAAAACTGACCCAGACCAAAGGCTGAAAATTAATGGATGTAATATATATGCGTGTGTGTGTATTTAATTATTTTGGGTGTAATTTATTTTAAATGTGTGTTATGGAATATGAATAACTTTCACTATGCACCAACAGCTTTGGGGAGCGAACTATAGCTGGAGGTTCGCGAACAAAATACACCACTGCTGAAGAGTAACCCACTTCAGTGTCCGAGTGGTCTAACGCGTCGCTCTTTTGTTAGACTGGCCTTCTTATGATAGAGATATTGGGGTTCATATCCTGGTCAGCTTTACAGAGTATGGTTTTTCCAAAATGGTTTCCCACTCGCCTTCCACGCAAATTTGGGTATCTTAATTCCAAATTGCTCCCTTTCTCATTTCTGGCTCATTATAGTAACTATCATAAACGCGTATAGCAGGGAATAAGACGCTGTGATAAAGAAAACCTCACTAAATTAGCCAATGCAGCATAGCTAATATCACCATCTTCCCTCTCGACCCGAAGATTACCTTTCAATTACTTGTGTCGATATAATCAATCCATCCAAAGATTTGAAGTAGAGAACTGTTAAACAATTCATAGATGAGTCTGACATGTTCTGTAGCGCACGTGTGGGTGGTACCGGTACGATTAGA
The DNA here is from genome assembly GCA_902151455.1 of Timema bartmani. NCBI lineage: Eukaryota > Metazoa > Arthropoda > Insecta > Phasmatodea > Timematidae > Timema > Timema bartmani. Next base: position 136,859 of record CABFWB010001473.1, read on the forward strand.
ACACTTTACAGTGCTGCATTTAAATTCAAGAGTTATCAAGGGAGGACCTTCTAGATCACCCAACTCGTTTAAAGTTGTAATCGTCTCTGTGATTAGTCACACTTTGAGGCCAACTTATCTTCTCCGTTCCTTTAGTATAAATTGTAAGTAATCCGGGACGGATCCTTCGGTTATGCCAATAACCCGAGCATCAGAGCTGCAGAACCCCGCATCGCCAAATGTGGCTGGCGCATCATTAAGATCTTATGATATAGCCTTGAGAGCCTTTATCAAAGAAGTGGTTTCTTTTCTTATTTTGAATATGTAGAATTATTATATAAACTTCACTTCACGCTGACTATTCTCCCACATGGTAGGATTGGAACATGTCAATAAATGGATATAACCAACTCTCTCTTTGTATATATTTTTTCTTTCTTCTGAATATCATAGCTCAACTTCATATATTCTATTGTGACATTGGTAAAGTCCTCCATCTTGTACCTTTTCCAAATTTGACTATTTTAAATCATCAATAATAATGTGTCTTTATTTATCTAAAGTTAATTAATATAAGGGTAGTCTACTTAAGACAATATATATATATATATATATTTAAATTTAGTTGTAAAAATTGAACTAGAAATGGGAATCTGGGAATAGTTTTTCATGAAAAATAAGAATACATTTTTATTTTACAAATAACAAATAAGTAAGTGTAAGGTAGCGTTGAAATATTTTAAAAAAATTTAAATTACATTAAATAAATTTAAACAATTAATTTAAAAAAATTTAATTATAAAATGTGATTATTATGATTAAAAAGATGATGTTTGTTTTTATGAAGCAAACATAGCCTACAAACGGTAGTTTTCTCAAAACCTATTTTTGAAAATTATTTTTGAATCTCTAATATATAATACGAGAAAGTTTATGTGAGTGTGTGGTACCATCTATTTATCTTTCTATTTTTTTAAAATTAATAAATAAATTTGTAATCTTTCACCAAACATTAAATTTAATATTAATTCTTATTTTTATAGGCACAATAACTTTTGATTCTCAATTATCAATTTTTAATCATTCTAACCTTCTTATGTTGAATATACATTTTTGAAAAATTGTTTTTAAAAATTTATTTAAAATAAATATTATACAAGTCATATCTTTATCATGATTTAAACGTTCCTTATAGCTTATCAACTGAGAATATTTTCAAAATTAATTTTTCCCTCTATCTCCGCGCTAGTGGTGGTTCCCTAGACCTAAATGCTACCTTCATCCTGTCTATTTTGGTACACATAATATATACTGTCAAGTAGTGTTTATTCTTTGGTAATGTAATTCAATTCTTAGAGATAAATTATACTTGTCATGTAATTATTTTATCTTGATATTTATGTTTACTATGATTTTCTCCTACGATAAATCCATCCTAAGTATTTATTTTTACCAAGAAAAAAATATTTCATACGCTTTCTTTCCAAATCCATATTCAAAATATATTTTTTTTTTTCAAATGCTAACACAACATAAAGTGTATAATCGGTACTTGCACATATTAAACACAACAGCTCAATTTTGATTTGATGCACTGTTTAACTGTATATTTTAGGTCATGTTTCACTAAATATAATAAATACTAGACTATTTTCAATTGGTCCAGACTGAAATGTGTGTCACAAACAATACTGACAATCATTACTAGAGTAAACTAAAGGCTTTTATATCCTTTAAATTGAAAAATAACAAATGAACACTGGAATTGAACCCGGAATCTTTGGCTTAGTACGTCAGTGCCAAGGCTTTTAGTTGTATATTCCATTTACATACAACATATTGCAGCTTAAAACTGTAAAAATTAAAATTTGGAACATATGCGACTATCTTAAAAATACTTGAATTTTAATGCAGAACAGTAATATATTTCCCTAAAGAGTTTTCTACTATCCTTTAACTCAAATGTGGGTACATTTCCTCTAAATTTAACCTTTATACTCCTTACCCTATTAGAATAATTAGTATGATTGGGTCCAACCCAAACGGGTAGTAAGACGTGATGCTAAAATAATAACGTAAGTATTATAATAGGCATAACACATATTATTGAAATGATATATTTAACAATAATAATTATGCTGTTATATAATTAATATTTTTATTTCAGGGCCCCAAACGCTCTACTCATGAATTATATATTGGTACACCCTTTTTTTTAAATATTAATACTATTTTTTTAATCTGTCCTTGAACATTTGGGTATTATTTTTCCCTTTCCTGCCTCTAAAAATCCTAAAATATTGTCTATAAGCAGCTCAACCAACTCATCCCTCTTCGCTGTTGTATAATCAGCTCAACAAACTCATACCTCTTGGCTGTTGTACAAGAATCTAGCTCTTGATTTACAGAATTTAATTTCTATCGTGGAATAAAAACCAAAATTATAGAGTTATTTAAGGACGTTCTTATCACTAAGTAGCACTCTTTTCATTTGTTTACTGTGGACTCTTCACCAAATTGTTATTACTGGTGAATCATTTTCATTCTTGTTTTCCTGGTTGTTATTTTTAGTTATTCAAGTTGTTTTATTGTAATCTCTGGTACACCAAGATTATGTTTTTCATTTTTTGTAAGCCATGTGTTTTTATATATTTCAGTGCTAGCCTTGAGGTCTCGACTGTTAGCTAGCACTTTAATAAATGAAAATAAAAATTAGAATTAAATGATTGATATATAATATTGATACTAATATTATTTCTTAACTTAATTTTATTTAGTTTTTTGCGGGAAACTATATAAATAATTTCATAGCGCGTATAGATTTAGGTCTTGCAGTTAAATATCTAAAAATTATTTAGTTTACACATTTTTTGAAGAATTCAATTTTTAATTTTATTTTTCTCTCTCTATATATTTTAAGAATATTATCAAGGTCTGTAAGTATTATAGCGTGATCCCCAACATAAAAGAAATATATAACGTTCCTATTTATTTCCTTCTTTGATATTACACCGGCGCTGTGTGAATTGTTGAGTTTCTGTTTGGATGGTATAATATAGTTTTCCTAGAAGTAAATATTTATATTGTTTTTATGTTTGTTTTTTAATATTTATGGAACCATAATAATAATAATAATAATATATAATATAGACTATATATAAGTTAACTTTAGTTTTTACTGTGTCAGTTGTGTCAACTGTGTTGGCTGTATCATATATATATACATATATATGACCCACCACAGTATATATATATATATATATAGCTATAGTATAGTTGCAGATTATGTTATGCCATTTGGAAATGTTCATCAATGCAATCCAATTTTCATAGAAAATACCTTTATTTAAAACCTAGAAAAGTTATTTCACGCATTTATACATCCCTTGTGATGCTATCTGCGGCTGTCACTTTTGATCAACCAAACGAGCTTGACGTTAATCCCACGTGCTTTTATTTAATTATCATAAATTATTGCTTATTTAATAATTATACGAATACGACTAAGATATATCAAAAGACAATCAACGAGTCCAGAGAGTATTTTGGAAGCTATGCTAAACGCGCCGCTCACCTAAATACGAGACTGCTATAAAAAAAACTAAGTCAACAAGAACATTTCGAGAGTTGGATAACTAAATAAAATAGAACCAATTTAGTAGCTTAACAGTTTTAACATTTTAACCGGTTAGATTTCTATTTGAATTTTGCACCGTCCTATAATTATTAAAATCACTTTGAAAGGAAATATAATGATATAACTTCAACAAGAACCCAAAATATGCCATGATACCAAGGTTGGAACCACTGTACCACTGATTCATCTGAAGATAAGACTCAACATTTGGACATTTAGTGAGACTAAGGAAAGGGGAGATTATGGGAATGAAGTTTGTGAGGAGCATATTATTTGTTACGAGGAGAAACAAGATTAGGAATGAAGTTATCCGGGAAAGAATGGAGGTACAGGGAGGACATGAGATAGTAGAGGAAGCAAGACTGAGGTGGTATGAGCATGTAATGAGGATAGAAAAAAGAGAGGATACAAAATAAAATATTGTAAATGAAGTATGTAGGGGAAATACCACAAGGGCGGCCAAGAAAGAGAGGGGAGGAGCAGTTAGCATAAAGTGTGCAAGTGAGAGGAGAAGAATTGAAGAAATTAAGGGAGGAATAATGGTGGAAGGATAGAGGAAGATGGAGATATTTTACTAAAGTGACCCGGACACAGGCTGGAAACAGTTGATGATGATGATGATGATGATGATGGGGAGCAGGTACCTCAATACCCAATCAGGTAGGTTAAAATATGACTGAAACCAAAAGTGGACAAATAGTTTTCGGAAACTTATTATGAGGCATCAGACTCGCAGTAGACTAGTATAATAGTCAACCGGTGACAGGGGGATATAGGTTTGGATCTCTGTTGGATGGACTGGGAGTTTTATTCCATATACGATTTGTCCCTCTGGTTTCTACATCCCCTCGCAAAGATAATGCTTCTTCTAAGATCACCTCACTAAGAGGTGATCTAAGAGGAGGATTTTAATAACCTAGCTATAAAAGGGACCAATAAAAGGAATTATAAATAGTTGTGATTATTTTAGATTTGGGTATTAAATTCTCTTCAAGTTTTCCTTTGAAACTGTAGTGGCTGATAATTAATTTAAGCGCTGATACAATGAGTGAAGAAGATAATATCATCGGAAATAAAATGGAGGGAAGAGAAGAGATATACTCCTATCAGTACCTAGTTAATAGAAATACTCCTATAAGCATCTAGAAAAGAGCGATACTCCTATCAGTATCTGGTTAAGAGAGAATACTTCTATAAGCATCTAGAAAAGAGAGATCAGTACCTGGTTAAGAGAGATACTCCTATAAGCATCTAGAAAAGAGATACTTCTATCAGTATCTGGTTAATAGAGATACTCATATAAGCATCTAGAAAAGATAGATCAGTACCTGGTTAAGAGAGATACTCCTATAAGCATCTAGAAAAGAGAGATACTCCTTTCAGTACCTGGTTAAGAGAGATACTCATATCAGTACCTAGTTAATAGAAATACTCCTATAAGCATCTAGAAAAGAGCGATACTCCTATCAGTATCTGGTTAAGAGAGAATACTTCTATAAGCATCTAGAAAAGAGAGATCAGTACCTGGTTAAGAGAGATACTCATTTCAGTACCTAGTGAAGAGAGATGCTCCTATCAACGCCTAGTGAATAGAAATACTCCTATCAGTGCCTAGTGAAGACAGATGCTCCTACAACAGGGGTGTCAAACTCAAACAGGTGTGAGGACCACATTATCTCATCAAGGAGGCATTGCGGGCCGCACATGGGTTTTTATTTACTATATTATACAAGTTAAATATTGTGATGTTATTTTTGTCAAAATAATTACTTATAATATAAATTCTATAGTCAGTTGACTCAATTCTTCAAATATATAATAACCTTGACAATTTTACTGTTTATTTGTTTTAAATTTCATCCACAGCTCCTAAAAGTTCGAATATTCATTATTTATTCATTTACAACTAAAATATATATTATGTATACAATCTACTTACCTTTATTTCACTATATAAAATTTTATTTCTTTATTTTGATTCATAAACTGCCAACACGCCATGTTTATTATTTTTGTTGGTAGGTGATTTTAACACTATCTGCCTTAGATAGTGGTTTATTTCGGAACTGTTATGATCTTAATTTATTTTATGTTCTTGGACGCTTATATCATCTGGATTTCACTTGAAGAAATAATTGCCCCTAGCGGAAGAGATTATTATTCTCGTTTGGTTTTTTTTTTGGTGCCAAATTTAAATTAATTTTAAAGATGACTTATGTTCATTTCTCCTAATTATAATGTCTAGTTATCTTTATAGTAATATTTTCAATATTTAAATAGTTAAGATTGTTTTATTCTTTGTTATAAATTCCGGTGACTATATTTTATCCTAGGCCGGAGATTGTTTATTTAAAAAACAAAAAGAACATGTTTGTGTTTTGTTAAAGTTTTTGTTTGTTGACTCGAAAATTGTTATTTGAAAGCATAAGGAAGGACCTGATCTGGGGATCCTTTAATGATATTTTGTCATGGTTAATTGTAGTTTTCATTAGCCAAAACTTCACTAAAAGTAAGGATTAACCTTTGAGGAAGGTCAAGTACAAATTTACAAAGAAGATTTTCTTGAAATTTAAGGCCTGGAATTTAATTGTTGACGAAGCCTTGGGTCAACATTCGTGATCGAGTGTACATTTTTGGGTGAGATCAAATTCATCTATAATCATCCTGTTCAGAATTTAAATAATTGACTATAATACCTAAAAATTATTAAAGAAGGATAAATAACTTCAGTTTTCAAACCATAAATATTACAGTTTGTCAATTTCAGAACAATATTTTTGTTTATTAAAGAATCATAACATTATTGTTACATATTATAAAGGATTTTTTTTTGGTTAAAATCCTGTTATCTTATTTAAAGAAATATTCCTGTGTCAACAATTATATATCTATTTTTTTATCCTCACAATTCAAGTGAGGGTTTAACATTTTCAAGTATTGCTCATCAATACTTCTATTAAGTTTATAACATAGGAGGCATGCCTTACTAGGTAGGGTTTATTTAAGGATATCATTCACAATAATAATTAAAATCACTCTTTAAATTTAATTGTGTCATTTTTTTATTTATTACATCAATGTACATTGTATTTGAACTTGCATCCCATGTATAGATATTCTCAGTAGATTGGATGTCCAGGGCAAGAATAATAATCTGCTTCAGGAAGTCTACGGTTGTAAGTGTCCAATTTGAGTTAAAACTTTAGTTAAAGTCCAGGGGTCTTGAGATATAGTGTTTTCGTCTTACCACTGAGTAGTTTATGGGGATAAATTTATAAAAAAAAAAATCTACCTGCCTTTCAAAATAAAAGTGGTCAGTAGTTGGCGCCCAACATTATATATATATATAAATTAAATTAAATCCATTCGTATGTACAGAATAACAATATTAATAATAATAATAATAATAATAATAATAATAATAATAATAAATAAATAAGATAATAATTAAAAATAAATATAAATATTTTTTTTACCACAATGTTTATACAGAATTAAAAATCTTACCTTTTTTTTATCCCCCGGAACCCCATTTCATTCTTAAAATACGCTGATTCATACAAACATATTTTCTTTTAATGTGGACGCAAAAGGCAAATTTAAAAAAAATATTGTCAAGCTACAATATTAAAAACAATTACTAAAAAAATAGTTATGACAAAGACAGTAATAATAATCTTAGTTCAAAGTTCAAATATTTTTCATTTAAAACAAAATGTCAGGATAGTAATTTATCACATCTACTGTTTGTTGGGAATCTGGGGACTAAATTATCAAAATCTAGAGAAATATATTGACTTGAAACAATCCACATTGTGCTTTATAAATGTAAGCCGACTTCTTAACTTGGATTTATTCAATTTTAAAAGGGAGAAAAACTGTTCACAAATGTAAGTAAATATTTGCGAAGATTGATAGTATTTTAGCTGCGTTCATTTTGATTGTGGAGTATTTATCACACAAATACTTTGAGTAAAACTCTGGTAGGTACACTTTCTTAAATGTGTTTTGAAGAATAGAACTACATTGAAGATCAATAAATTCAAGTTACATTTCTTCCTTAACACTCTTTCGACATCAATCGAAAATCGAGCTGAGAACAAGGAAAAGAAAATTTTCTCCTGTTTGAAATCCTTAAATCTGTCTTCAAACTCTTTTAGGAGAGTCCAAATTAGTGTAAAATAATTATTGAGGTTGTACATATTATTATAGATTTCCACACTTGTTTTGAGCTTAAGGAAGTGAGCAAATTTTTTTTTAGCAAGCTGGCTTTCCCACAGTCCTCAGTTTGGCTTAGAAAGCTTCTCAAGCTGTATTATTTATTATTATTTTTAGCACCGCGTCTTACTACCCGTTCGGGTTGTAAGCACTTACGCTAATTTGTAATGGTAGGGTGATTGTGAGACGAAATGGAGGACCTACAGTTTAACGTGGAATCCGAACCATGGTGGAGGCCTCGCATTCCTCACATTCACAAGTTGTGATTAATACACGTCTTGTCAGAGGTGAAGGAAGGGTTTGGCAATCAGAAAAATCTGTGCCGGGATCGAGGATTGAACCCCGGACCCTCAGTACAGAAGTCTGACACCTTACCCCTAGACCACCAGGTCACCTTGTATTATTTCATCACCGAAACAACACAATTAAAAATTAAACAAGTCGGTCTCCCGTTAATTCAAATAAAAAAATACTAATGTTCCCACGCTTCGTCAAATACTCTACACTCCTTATCAATTTTTCTTTTAATACCACATTTACTTAAACTCATTGTGTTGGCAATAAATAAACCAAATCAAGTCTTGCACGATCGTGACTCCCCAGAATGAATGGCTGTGAGAACAAAAGTATATAACTGTGGGCCGCATTCCCCTTCTTCATTCATATTTAGGCGTGGGCAGGTTTAAACGCTCCCGCGGCCCGTATGTTTGACACCTCTGTCATTTATCCTTCTACAGAAGATTTACCACTTCTTTGGTTTTACCTGACAGCTAGCAGAAGCTAGAAGATGCTATCAGTAATGCCAACATTGTTTGAGTCACTTTTGTCAACATATTTGGGAATAATTATTATTTGATAAGTATTATTATTATTATTATTATCACTAAAAATATTATCAATCACTCTTAACAATACTTCCCTAAGGATTATAGAATAATTGTATTTTCCATTATCAAATTTAAGAAAAAATAGTCTACTAAATCCATTCTAGTTTTTCTTTTAATTCTTGTGGCAATTACAGGTTAAATAGAACGTGAAATTTTACATTTAATGGTATTATATTCAATTATTTATATTTTTACAACGGACCTCACATATATTTAACATAAATAAATTATTTGTGCCAATAAAGAGGAAAAGACATACAAAATGTATGTGAAATAATATAAAGTTTAAATTTTGTAAACACGAGTATTAATACCATTTGCCGTCCAACCGGCAACAAGGTCGCCTACGTCACCAACTGCCAGCACAGCTTCTATTCAGTGGCCATATTTGTTTTTTGCATCTAAGGTCACTTTTAACAAGCTCTTGCTTTTAATAATTAATTTGAATTAGACAGAAAACGCAAACTTCAAAGCTATACCAACAACCAAACGTTTATTCTCATAACCAGAATCTAACAATTTTAAATACACATTATAACAGTGAATTATCATATAAAACACAATTAATAAAACCACGTGCATGTTTCCACAAGTTGAAGTGAACAAAGTATGTTACTGTTACTAATTTTATTACAAATTTTAATGATACAGTGTCTTTTTTGAATATTAATTCGGCTACTTAGTAATCCGTGTGTTCTTTTGTGAATATTAGTTCGGTGTGTGTGTGTGTGTTATTCTTGGAAAATAAACGGTTTTTCATTGATTTTTAAATAATTATTTTTCCAATATAATATTGAAGCGTGTGATAAAAAAAAGCGAGTGTTTCTCAGTGATCAATCTAAATCATTCGAAAATTCAAGTTTATGTATCAAAACTATAAAATATATCTTTTAACCCCAAGATTGTGTTGTGTGACCACTAGGCTAGACTCAAGTTTTAGGATTTTTATAATATTTAAAGAAACTCTGTGAAGTGTAATAAAAAACATTAGCGAGTATTTCTCATTGTTCATTAGATAAATACTAGGCTAAGACTTCAAGTGATAAGTTATTGTAGTTTTATAAGAGACTTAGTTAACTGTTAAAGAGTAGTGAATATAAAATAGTAAAAAAAAAAGGATAGCTTTTTATTTGTCAGTAGGCCCTACGGATATGATGATATGGAAGGGATTCCTACAACCCCGTTGGAAAACACTTAATGGTACAAGCCAGTTCATAACAAATATGACATATTTGTAATAATATTATTAAAAAGGTTTATGACAGTGGTTTTTTTTTCTCTTTGAAATACTACTTGTTCAGATTTTTCCCCATTTATAATGTTAATAATAATACTTCTACTAACAAATAATTAATTAAAAATTTAAAAAATATTTTATTAGTAAAAATAATCTAATGATAATAGAAACTAATATAGGAATAATGCTAAAATTTTAAATATTGTATAATAAATTAATACTAGGTCTAACATTAACATACCAAGGTCAACAATAAACAAAAAATAAATAAAACTCTCATGTATGCTTCTTGTATAGACCTAAATTTCGACTGTCATAAGTTACAGCTGCTAAACATATGTTTTTGCAGATCGTTTGGTTCGGAGTAGGGATACATAATTTGGCCTGGAACTTTTTCGTAGCTGTCAGTCAGCACCAAAGAAGTCATAAATCAACTATAGTGAGGAAAACTGTGATTATAAACATCTATACTGGATCTAAAAGCATCTGGAGAAGAGAGATGCTTCTATGAGAGACTAATTAATAAAATATGATAGTATTAATAGTGACATGTTTGCTAGTAATATCGACGTACCCAATGTGGCCTGTAAATTAAATGAAGGCCGGCTTTAATGTAGTTTTTCAAAGAATGTATTGTACTAAAATGGTTTCATTGAACACAATTTGATTATCATTTGATTGTAGTTAAACCTACATCAATTGGTACGCGGACTAAATGTCAAACACTTCTAATCTGACTTAATCGCCGATGGAAAGGTTGGGGTTCAAATGCCAGTTGTGAATTGAGAGTGGTTTTATTAAATGGTTTACCACAATTTCTCCACAAAAATGTGGGTTCGCTTTGAAAATATAATATGGTATTGATAATTTAAAGGCAGGTTACACTTAACCACCATACTATACTCTAAAACAATGTCTCCAAATCGGTGGTAGGTAACACAAAAGATTTTATGGAGTAAGCAACATACCATTAAGTTTTAATTATTATTCTTAAAATATTTCTGATAAAGGTAAGTCTGATGCACAAATTCTCGCAGATTTTGACGTGACATGGATTTTATAAGCCTTTACTTCCCTCTGTCATGGATTTTATTAGATAATTACTAGAGATAAATTAACAATTTAGACGAGCGTTTATTTTTTAAATACATCAGATGGGTGTGTTTTTTTTAATTTCTCAGTTATAAAGAAAGTATTGCAATCTAAAAAATGTAAACTTCGAGATTATGATGAATTTTTAATATTACATGATCCAGAACGCAAAAATGCGAAATGTATAATGTTTGTCCCCATTACTGTCTGTATATCTATTCCTGGGCATAGATTCTAAACAAGCTTATGGATTTCGTTTAAACTTTATATTTATATTTTAGATGGCTATCTCTCGGGACATTTTTGATTTAAATCCTAGCCCTCAATTTGGGATCCTTTACTGATTAATGGTTTTTGAAAATTTTAAATTTCTCGAAAATAACTTTTACGAATTTGTTTGAAATGTATACCTAGGGAGCATTAGACATGATAAATAACACTGTATACTTGTATTTTGGGGAAAAATTTGTTTAAGGATTGTTTACTGATAGCTTATATTTTAAAAATTGAAATATTTTTAAAATGGCTCCAGTAATTTGGTTTTAAATGGGTATCCTCCTAGATAAGTTTTAAAATATAAATAATTTATATTTCAGCTTCGTTAATAAATTTCTTTTAAAGAATTTAATTGATAACTTATTTTTAAGCAAATTAAATTTTTTAATCTAGCTTTAAGAATTTTCTTCAAAATTTATATTGGGGGATTATTTCACATGATTAATATTAATATATGTTTTTTTTTAAAATAAATTAATTTAAGGATGGTTTCTGATGAAAAATTTTAGAAAGAAAAAAAAAAAAATTGAAAATGACTTTAAAGATGGGTATCGGAGAAGTGTTTTTAATAATCAGTAATAATATATTTTATTTTTACAAATATAAATAATTTGATGGTAATTTACAAACAATTAGTTTTTGAAAATTCTGAAATTTTTAAAAATTATTTTAATTATTTTGTTTAAAATTTACATATGAAGAGTGTTTATTGTGATTAATAAGATTTTATATTTTTTTTCTAAGGAAAAATTACCTAAAAGGAATTTTGCTTGAAACTTCTTACTGAAACTTATATTCCATTAGTATATGAGTATGTTTCTTAGATTGTGTCATACCATTTATTTTATGAAGAACTGAAGGGGTACGTTGGCTAGGCGCTGGCTCTAGGAAAGACTGGCGATAGTTTTGGACCCCTAATGTTATGATATTTATTTCATTCCAGACTAACCCTGGTAAACTCACGTGAGGTCTTGTTACACTAATACTCACGTGGGGTCAGTGACCCCAGCATATTTTGAATGCAATCAAATAGAATTTTGAAAAAAAATCTAATAAAATTGATGAAAATAATAATAATAATAAGTATTTATTAAGCACGATAGTAAAATAATAAATTTGATTTTAATGTAATTAAATATAATTTTGGCAAAATAAATAGTAGGATAAGTTAAATTAATTAAAAAATAGAACTATCTTAGAAATTGGTATCATTAGACGTCTTCTGTTACACAGTCCTCACACAGAACTTTCATATGCTCCTTACATTCAAGTTTGTAAAATTTTTCACATGAAAATTGTGTTTTTCTGTCTTTTGCTCTTGGGCAAACTTCACAACTCCCAGGAGGGCGCTTCTCTCTCGGCGGTTCTTCAACTTCTTGGGATGGCAAATATCACTTGATTGTCAACCGCAGTTCTCTTGGAAGATGTGTGGATTCTACTTGGGCCTCCATGTGTGGTGTAATAAGGCTCGTTCCAAGCTCTTGAAGAAATTTTCTTCTCATAATTCGTCTTTCACATGTATTATTCGAAGCAACAATTACTTGGGAGTTTATTTCTGCTATATTAAGGAAAGAATAAAACAATGCAAGAGGCCAGCTACGTGTGTTTCTACATACAGAATATAATGAAGGCAGCTGGTCCACTGTGTCTACACCTCCATTTGTGTCATTATAACACATTATTAACACCGGCTTCTATTGTTTTTCCTGTGGATTAATTAATATTATCTCCATTGTTCATAGTTAAAAGGACATATTTCCAATTTGTGGAGCAGTAAGATACTAATGAATTTCTGTTATAATCAAATCCAAAATTACTGGATTAGACTTGGCGCTTGGAGAGGAATTCTTGAGAAATCTCCCGCTTAATTTTTCTTATAGTCCCTACTATTATTAGCTTCATCTCTAGGAGCTCTTCAGCCAAAGACACGCTGGTATACAAGTTGTCTGTGGTTATATTTCTATTGGAATTCTTTATTGGTTCAACCATACTCATTAAACATCTTTGTTATAATGTGATACTCTGTTGTGATCTTCAAGCTTTTGACCTGCATAAGCTTCTCGGTTATAGATGTTAAACTTTTTGAGTCAACCAACGCAAACACTTTGATTCCATATTTTGCAGGCTTGTTTCTTAAAAAAAATTGTTTTTCATCATTACATCTGGTGAGTAATATCTTTGACATTTTTCTACCAAGTATTTTAACAGTTTTATAATTGGAGCAAGCCCGTCAATCCTTTTCCTTTCATCTCGAGAGAGCAAATCATAAAATCGTAATGCAGTGAGTGAAAATTCAAATATAGTTCGAGAAATGACACATCTAAAAAGCTGCAAGCCCTAACCATCTATTGCCCATAGATCTTGAGTAAGGGAAATTTTATTGATTCCAGCTAGATATAATAAACATATTACTGCTTTTATCTCATTTATATTAGTGTAAAAAGCATCCCTCCTCTAGTTTGTAGTTTTGTGTTAGAATATTAATTGTTATATTGGTGTGATCAACTATTTTTTTCCCAATAACTCATCTGTAAAAATAAGCCCCAATTTTCTATGGGTGTAGTTGCACTTTTACATACATTTGGTACGTCTGGCGCATGCATTGGTGGAATTATATTTCTTGCAAAAGCACGAGTCGCTTAATTGTAGGTTTATTCATTCAAAATGCGTGTCCATTCACGCAAATAAAAAACCTTAGATCATCATTATTTCTTCTGAAATTTCTTCTATTTCGTCACAATTTTTTTCAGATTCACTATCCGATTCTTGAACTTCTAAATTATCTTCGGTTTCTGAGCTTTTGCCTGCCAAATCACCCTCTTAATCAAAATCCTGGTCAAAAACATCGTCGATAAGCTCATGCATAAGTTGCTGCTCTCTTTTGTAAGACATAACAATTTGAAAAAATCACACAGAAATGGAGAATTAAATAATTATAAAGACAATAAACAGTCAACCAATCAAAATAAATAGGAAAAACAAATGTAAAAAAACACGAAATGTAAGTACACAAACTCTTGCCCGGGGTAAATATGACCCCAGTAAAGCAAACAAGACAATAATATACTGATACGAAAGCTCTATTTCAACTGAAACCAATGTCACCTTGAAAATAATCCTGTTTTAGGAGGGTACAGGGGAGTAAGGAAACAATAGTACCAATCCTCCACTAATAATACACTAAATTAGATTAACATTTACCCAAAGCGAGTGTTCCAGGGCTAGAGTTTACTTTTCTATAAAACAAATAAATATGCCTGTGAAACTTAATATTCTATTCATAGCATTTTCCATGTCTGAAATTAAAGATTTTTTTGTAATAAATAATATTACTTATATTTCGAATAAAAGTTAATCTTCTATCCAAATTAAATGTTTAAAATATTAGAACCATAAAGGGATACCACCGCTAAAATACATTAATGTCGGTTAGTATTTTTATTCATATTTAAGGTTTGGTAGTGCATTGCCAAAAATGTACTACAGGAATAATGATTTTCTGTAGTTGGTCCAAGGTCAAATACAACGATAAGTAAATACATTAAATAACTTATGTAATATGTAGAGTGATATCTGAAATAATTCAATGGTGACCTATCAGAAAATAATAAATTGGCTATTGTTTTAAGGCTACTAATTACCTATCTTATCAAAAAATTAATTACTGCAATTATTTTATTTCAGCTCATGTAGCTATAAATCAGCAATAAGTTAGCTGATTTAGCTTAATCCTTAGAGACAAGGTTGTACGTTGATAACCACAAAAAGTCTATTCACCATCCTATGAATTCGAATACAAATTCATATCTCTAATTCTCCTATATATACACACATATCCTGGGGACTAGGCGACTACCATTATAATGTTACTAGCCTCTATGAGTTCGTCTATATACTGCGAGAACGTCAAGACCACTGGTAGGGGCAGCAAACAATATCCCATACATTAGGGATAAATATGTCCCAATTAGGACTGCACTGACAAAATCATAATTTCTCTGAAATGCCCCCTTATTAAAACTTGAATGAAATGTATATATTAGAATGCAGTCGCATTCTTTCAAAGTATCTTAAGGAACAAGTTTAAGTGGTTTAAATACAGACATTTATAAGTGGCTTAAGAGTTGAGAGGCCTATATTGAACATAACTGGCAAATAGGTTAAATAGGGATTGCTCATAAATAAAGAAAATACGAGGTGATTGAATTGGGCAAAGGCCTAATTAGGACATGAACTCCTAATAGCTAACTCCTAATTTCCTGGTGCTGACGTTCCCCGAGTAAAATGGCAGACTAAGAGTTTCATTCTAGAAAAAATACATCTTTAGAGTGGCTAGGCTTAGTATACAACAAAACAAGCAACAAGGAGTCGCTAAGCGACTATTAAGTAATGACTAAGTCATTAGAAGGGTATCCAAAGTTAGTTAACTGTGCCTACACAATATACAGTCAACTGTTCATCCTAATAGCACTAGCCGACTAATGAAGCGGCACGAAGCCCAATAGGTCTAACTAGACCTACAAGGTGTACACTGCCATCACAAACAAGTTTTGTTCGGAGGGAACCAAATGACCGATAATTAAGCTAGAGATACAGTTTAACATAAAGAATAATTAAATATCAATAACAATTTAAACAAAATATATATGTAGCTGTATCGTTAAGCGACGGATTACCACATAGTAAAGTAAAGCCAACTTCTTGGCTAGGGTAAACTAATCATAGTCATAATGTGACTAGTAGATATAATCCTAAAATCCCTGTGCGCTAATTAACGGACCATTTCTCTAAGACGAGTAGGCAGACCGCATATTACTCTGGTTAAATTTCCTCCAAGTGGCGGGACGCTACCTGGCGCTGATCATAGCCACAGCTGAGTCCGACGCCATAGCGTCCTGGGCGGTTGATAACTCTTGTTTCTGGTAGTATAAACGGAGAAACACAAAGATTTTAATATGTTCTACTAAGCAATGAATATAGTTCTGTGTCTATTTTAGGCGATACATCATGGCAAATAGGCTCCCCGATTGATAACCGACCAGGATAGGAATAGAAGGGGGATCAACCAATCACGTCTCGGAGCGACAGCGCTAGGAGAGGTGGATGCCTGAAGTGGGTATCGGCGCATGCGCGAAGAGCAGGTGATAAGAACTAATATTAGAAATAATTTATTTCCATATTTTTCCGTGAGGTACCATTCCAGTAGAGTTAAATGTGGCCCATCAACAATGATCACACAAAACGACTGCATCGGCTAGGCTATGGTAAGTCCAATCTCATTCACTGTACTTGCAGAGTCTTTGTTGGTGGTTGAGATAATTAAGTGTGTAGGCTAATTTCAATTAGTCCGGCACATTCCTGATCAAATTTTATCGAATTTAATTTAAAGAATTGCATCCTAGAATGAACACATACCTCTACGTTTCTAAAAACAAACTCTATTCAGATTGAAATTAATTAAAGTTGTATTTTGTTATTGTGACTTAGTTTTGAATTTTTATTTGGCCAAATATACAAATTTTGGTTATAATAAATTTGTATTTAAAATTACAGTTTCACATTTATGAAATTTAAAATGTATAACAGTGGTACAGACTATGCCACTATTTAAAAAAAACTAGATACTGTAATTTTTACGAAACTTTTATACACGCTTCGATTTACAAAATCAGGATGAGCAATTTTTAAAGTTTGATTTATTTAAATTTTAATTTACATGGCATATTTTATCTTACTATACTGTGTCATGATGGATATAGTCAGGTATGTATAATTGAATAATACATCTATTTTTTACTTGAATTACATCTCACCTTCAAGGGGAGCAAATAAACTAGTATTTAATCTCAAAATACACCTTCCCTACCTATTCAATTAAAGTTCCCTTCAAGCAAGCTCAGAATAAACAAGACATATTCAAAGATAAAATGAACTTTTAAAAATCAATATTAATAGTATGATCATCTATTTAAACTCGCTTTTGCCTTTTTTTTAAATTTCTCTTTGACTGGCAGGACATTTAATTCAAAAGGTGTCGTTTACGAGCAATGTGGGAATTGAAATATTTAAAACAAAGTGACTAAATGGATATTTGATGTTTTAGATAGTGACCAGGCGTTATGGAGCTTTTGTCATCACGTGAGAGTACTAACGTGTACCAGTAAAGTTAAACTTGTTTCGTTACATAACAATAATGTTAAACTTGCATTATCATGTGAAAGGAAAATGACGCCTCTTTTACCACGTAACAGAAAAGTGGAACTTGTGTTATCACGTAACAGAAAAGTGAAAATAATGCAATCGCATGGCATCCAAGTGCACGTGGCACATGTGGAGCTTGTATAATCACGTGACAGTACAATTAAGCTTGTTATAACATAATACCTTAAAGTTCAATTTGTATTATAACGTTGCAGTAAGGGTAAACTTCTGTAATCACATCATTGTTAAGTCTAGCTTGTGCTATCCCGTTAAAAGTAAAACCTTTATTATCACTTGTGCTCGCTCACAATTTACAGTAAAATCCGACTTGTGCTATTATATGACAATGGCTTACGTAAGCAGCTTGTGTTGAGACTACGATACTATCACAGTGAAACACCAATAGGGTGAGCTCCCAATCATTTAATTATTTATTTTAACACTGCATTTTAATACCCGTTTAGTTAAACGCTTATGGGCTTAGGGATGAGGAAGGTTATATTTAGACGAAATGTACCCACACTTGCGTGGAGAAATTGGAAAAGCGTCTAGGAAAACCAACCAGATACGACCGAGATTCGAACCTTGATCTCCCCGTCATCGGCGGTCAAGTCTATTGAGAGAGTAGCGCCTTAGACCATGCGGCCACCGAGGCGTGTAATCGTTTAGCTGTCATAGGTGAATTTAGTTTTGCAATATTTGATATATATATATATATCAAATATTTATATATATTATATATATATCAAATATTTATATATATTATATATATATCAAATATATATATTATATATATATCAAATATATATATATTATATATATATCAAATATATATATAATATATATATATATATAACATATTTATTTAGCACCGCGTCTTACTACCAGTTTGGGTTATACGCTTAAGTACTAACTACGCTAATGGCTTGCGAATCATATTAGACTAATCTAAGCTATTTCATCTAATAGAACAGGATAGATAGAAATTGGATCAAATTCAAGCAATCTGCATCTATGTCACTTGATTTATGTTGACGTGTAACATTTTAATTATGCTACAAGGTTGAACAACCTAATAAATTGCAATATTTGATTCTACTACGAGAACTATCTACAATAATTGACTACTTAATTAAATAACCAATAGAATCAGCTATTGTAAATATGTACAACTTAACTAGCTTACCAATATGCCCCAATATAAAACACCTTCCTACTACTGGTCAAGACCAGACTTGGAATCAACACACGACCGGTCCGGTTGAAAAGAGAGGTACGACTGGCGATACTGTACCATATGGCGTCAGCGTGGGCGTTCAAGCTTCCACGCCGAGAACATTCTAGAAGTGCCTCGAAGGTTCCACAGGCGTCCAGATTACTAACAGGTAGAGGGACTACCACGTCATTTCCCTGCAATGTATATGTACAACCGCAAAAGAATCACACGTCATACTTCCCCTTTGCCACGTGATTCCCCTTATCCCCTACTTTCCTTGGTTTCTTACCTTACTTCCCTCTGGCTGGGACTGTATAAATGATTGTGAGGTGGCTTTTGAAGGCACTCTTGGAGGGACACTGGACATCGAGGTGCTGTAAGCAATCTAAATATAATCATGCAAGATCACAATTATTTTCTTTTGGCTTGAATATTATAGTTTGTCAAAATTCCGTTTCGGTTAAATTTAATATTTTTAATCTCTGCGACCGATGTAATAAACCTATCGACTAAAATGTCTAATTCAATTTTGTTAGATTTCGAGTCGCGGAAGACTGCCTCTACGGCACTTGTATGTTTGTTCTAGTTATAGATAATTGTATCGACTAGTATGGATCGATTTATTTTGGAATATGAATTTCAAGAGCTTAAGCTCTAAGAGTTATGCTCATGACAACAATTGTTGATATCATCATGTGAAGAAAACTAAATTATTTGTTTCTACTGGAGCAATATTTTAATTATTTAGGAAAAGAGAAGTTTTTCTATAAAAACTGCCAAAATACTCCTCTTAGATTGTTTTCCTCACATCACCACCTTAATACGGCCCAAACTATTACTAGCATCATAGTAATATAAGACTGGCAAACTCTTATTTCGGAGAGTCGTAAGAATTACTAAAAAAGGACGGTGTTAATAGCGAAAGAAGAAAATTCCCGCTGCTAGATTGATCGTCGTGCAATAGTGAGTAGACATTCTTCACGTCACGTTTTATGACAATGAAGTTTCCCTCATATAGTCTTACACCTATCCTGTGATGAGATGATTGCCTGGGGAAGAGGACATCGTATTAATTGAATACGTTCTGAACTTTTCCTCACTAATTAAAAAGCAAGCAGGTCAAAGGGGAAAGGGTAGACAGATTCAGGATAAGGTTGAAACTTCTCAAGAAACTTGTCAGGAAGTTGCTGGCTCAGTGTCATGCAAACCCTGGTCCGTGGGCCGCATGTGGCTCTCGATGTTATGATGTTTCGTCTGGATGTGATGGTAATGATGATGATTGTATGGTTTCAGTAGAAGTATTAAACCAACTTTTAGTCCAATTAACCAGACCATGGTTACAATAGGAACAATTTCCCACCCGCTTCGGTGGCCGGATGGTCTAACGCGCTACTCTCGCAGTAGACTAGATTGCCGATGACAGGGAGATAGGTTCAAATCTTGGTCGGGTGTACTGAAGATGGTTTAAAAAAATTATTTTCCACTTTAAATCCACGAAAATTCGGATAAACTTCCTATAAATATAACCTCCCTAATACCTAAAACCATTAGAGTTATTAGTACATAAGCGTAGAGGAAGTGCAGGTAATATGGAATACTATCTACTTTTTCAATAATATCAAAGCGTATCTTATCATTTTGTCCTTGATTTCCATATTAAACTTATAATTAATATGTTTTTAACTATTTTTAGGGTTTAAAGCAAAATTAATAACTTTGAATATCCTGTAGGAGCACTTAAAAGAGATGTGGAACAAATTAGGGCAAGATGGAATAGGGAGGGCAATATGGGATACTACAAATTTTATATAAAACATTGATTATATTTATTAAAACTAACTAATTTTTCATAATAGAGTGTAAAAAAACATGCAAATATTATGTGTAAAACAATAAAATAGTAATAATAATGAATCATTGAAATAATACATTATAATAAAAAACAATTAATAAATCAGTATTAGTAATGAATTATTAAAATATAACTGACTAAAACATTGCATTAAATTACATTACATTGTTCTCTTAGTGCCGGTCTTATGGCTACGGGCTAAATATTTCTATCGGGAGGTTAAAGTTAGCAACCAGTTAAAGGTTATCAGCCACTTTAATATTTTACTCGTTTTATGAACTGAATTTATCTGCTGGATAGCTATCTGTAGGATAAATATATTTTTATGAAAAAAATTCAATGTTGGTACTGTTTTTACTGGTGCGCGCATGCGTATAAGCCCAGACGCTACCGCTACAGCCTAGCAAACAGCGAGAAAGTTCAACATTTGTTAAATAATGGCGGCTAAACGAGTGCGAGGAGACAGTTGGCGTGACGTGGGTGTAGAAGCTAAGTTGTATTGCAAGTACCAATTTCGGTGTCAGCCAAAATGTGGGCAATAATTTGTTACAACGTTTACAAAAGGTCATTTAATGTACTCACATTTAGATAATTTGTTCTTATACAACCATAACTCTACTTTTTTTGATGCCAAAGTTTTGTACTAGTTTTGTACCGTTTTGTACCACAGACAAAAAGTTTTGTACCCGTACCCGTT
>CABFWB010001474.1:0-17695 GCA_902151455.1 Timema bartmani
TGCCCATCTCATCTCAGTCTTGCTTCCTCTACTATCTCATACTCCAACTCAACCTTGCTTCCTCTACTATCTCATGTACTCCCACTATTCCCCAGATAACTTCATTCCTAATCTTGTTTCTTCTCATGACAGCTCACATGTTCCTCACAAACTTCTATTCCATGGCTTCAACTTTCCTTGGCTCTCTTACATTTAATGTCCATGTTTCTGCTACTCATATAATAATTCTAATTGTATTAAATATTTTCATTTCTGACTGCCTCAAAAGATTTTTGTATTTTCTTAGAGTTCCTTGCTAACAGAATCCTACTATACTTAAAAAGTATTATTTCTCATAGACCTATGATTTAGTGATGCATTTTGTTTTCTTTTTAAAAAATAATTTAAATTTCTAGTTTTTATGGAAAGTTTTCGCGCGGATCCACCAGCCTTTGCAACCAACAATTTAGTGAAAAGATTGTACCTAAACCATCCAACCTATTTAACAAAATAAATAAACTACCCTCATCATTGGCTATTTGGAATAAATGTCAATCTAATCTTGTTTGTCAGTAACAGGGCGTCTGTAGTTCAAATCCATGTACGGTGGATTGTAAATGGTTTACCACTCCACGCAAATGAAGGTAATTTTATTCTAAAATATACCTTCCACATCCCTACCCTACCATCGTAAATAAAATGTGTAACTTTTAGCCCGGACGGATATTAAGACGCGGTCGAGATATAAATAAAAAAATATTTTCTTTTGTTTAAATTGTATTACATTATTGAAATATTAAAAAAATATAATGTTACTGGTTGGCCTAGCCCAGCCTCAACGTATCCGACCGGCGTGCCCAGTTCTGATCAAGTTCGAATCCCGTGTGGGTATTTTTTCTACATATTTTCCTCATCCCATGTCCTTAAATTAGCCCAGATTTATGATAGCTCCAACAGTCAGTAAAACGTTTAGCAATAAATATAACGAATAAAAATCCTAGAATTTTTACTAGGCCTATTTATGTTTGACAATTTATACAAAAATAGAAATGACTTCTAACCATACTGTTTCTCTCCCGCTGATCAATTTCAAAACTAATTAATATTATTATCAGGGTACTGACTGGTAGACCCAATGGTAAGAAACCATTGAGAAGACCTAGACGCAGATGGGAGGAAAGCATTAGAAAAGACCAGGAAGCGATAAGATGTAATGAGGTGGACTGAATAGAACTAGCTCAATATAACTAGCTCAAGATAGGGATAGGGGGAGTAATTTTGTAAGTGCGGCGATAAACTTTAAGTTCCTAATGACATAGAGTAAGTAATGGATATTATCATTGCGTGGATCTCTTAAATCAGAACAATCTATTTTGTTTACTAGACAATTTATTAACTGTTTGGTAATTTTAAGTGCTTGTTTATCTAAATGTCAACCTATAGTACCAGTTATATAAAAACTAGTATCTGAGGCAAACAACATATTGTCTTAGTATAAGAGATAATTTTATCATCTAACTATATAAATGATGTATTGAAGAATAGTTCAAAGTTGAAAATCTTATTCTCTTTCTTAAATACCTATTTCTGTGTCATTAATCAACATTACAAAAAAAATCATATCTCTAGTCTTTAGACAATACACATTTCTTTTCTTTGGTGAAAACATGAGTTTAATATCTTCAACTTTCATTTTTTCTCGTGATTTATTTTAATCTGATATATCGTTTACAAGCTATGACAAGAGTTTTAAAAATATATCGATTATTATTGCGTTCAACACCAAATGGGGGAAGAGGGGTTGAAATATTCTCACCGCACCTGGTCGGTTATCGAACGCTAACCTCCCAGATCAGTTTTTGATCATTTTTTTTAGATCGTCCAAGTCCAGGCCCAGTAAATCATGCACTACACTAATAAGGGACGACCCTCAATTTGTAAACATAAACGACAAAATAATGGAAAGCGAGTTAATAGTGAGTAACAAACGATAGTTTCTGACTTTATTAAGGACGTTGTCTACATGTGACGTCACGACAGGTCAAGATAGGATTTCCCATGTAAGGGTGGAATAGAAGGGGACGTGAGAAAAATCCAGTGTTTTTGTAGTTTTTATAGTAAAATATTTTTTGGACAAAATAAATCAAACATTGCTTCAGTACAAACATAGAATTTAATTTTCTTCACATGAGGACCTCAATATTTTTTGAATATCTTTCAAGAGTGTCCTGGAATTTAATGACAAACTTTTTTTTCTTAATTTAAAAAGTTTGTTAGATAATTCCACCATGTGAAAAAAATTAAACTCTATCTTTCTACTGAAGCAATATTTTATTTATTTTGGCCAAAAAAGGTTTTTCAGTAGAAACTGCAAAAACACTGGCCTTTTTTCGCGTACCCTTCCATTCCACCTTAATGAGTTAACGTTTTATTCAGCGAGTTTCAAAGCTATAACGTTGAAACACAAAAACCATAAATTCTTAAATAATTCTAAAAATACTTTTAATTTTAAATCATTTATTTGAGGTATTTAACGTGCACTTTCTGAACCGACAGATTATATCCGCACACGAGAATTTCTATGAGCGAGAGCGAAAGGGTGTACCGGGAAAGGTACTGTCACAATACCTTCCAAGGTTCTTCGACATGAGACCGACGGCTTTTCTTCCCCTCCGAAGGAAGTTGTGCTGCGGTTTTTTTTTATCGCTTGAGGAAAATCCGTTAACCCCGGCTTGTGTCTGAACCCACGAACATCGGGTCTTGAGGCGAGCACTTTACCCCAAGACCACCGAGGCCGACTTACAACTGTCTTGATCACGAGACTTGCCTGTAGGAGTCTTCCTGCCCGGATGTAGATTAAATAATTTTTAATATTTAGCACCGCGTCTTACTACCCGTTCGGGTTGTACGCTTAAGTACTAATTACTCTAATGGATTAGGAATTGGGTGGGTTGAATTAAGAGGAAGTGAACCCGCATTTGCGTGGAGGTAGAGTGGAAAACCATTTAGGGGGGAAAAAAACAGTTCACCCGACCGAGATTCGAACCTCGATCTCCCCGTCCTCGGGGGTCGAGGTCAACACGACTAGCGCGTTAGCCAACTACGCCACCGAGGCGGGTGATGTAGATTAAAAAAATAGTCCGTGGATAGCATATAGCATGAATAGGAAACAAGAAAATGTTAATTTTAAAAAGCAAGTCAATGTTTTCAAGGCGCAAATAATATAGTGATTGTGTAAACTCGTCAGAGGAACAGAGGAAGAGTAATCAGCAGATAAACAAGAGGCCTCGAGGGTGAACTGCTCAGTTTCTTCCGTCTCTTTCTATTTCGTACATTGGTGTTTAAGTTTAATAAAGCTTAGGCTGCTTAGGTGCATCAAGCTTAAGATTTAACCCGTTTTGAAAAATAGCTTCGAAATCTCCAAGTAGGCAACGTCGAGTAGAACCTTCTGAAAACGGGTCGAGGCCCCGCGCCGCCTACAACATCACAGTGTCTCTTGTGCGAGGGCCCCTTGTAATCGCTGTGCAGGCAACTCTTGATACACCGCTGTACCGCGTGCGGCCGGACTTCTTTCCTTCTTTCTAATGACATCGGTTCGTGGTTTTTGTTTTATTTAGGGGGGGGGGATGTGGAGGGGGTGGAAGAGGGGTTCACTCCCATAGTATATCTCACACTGACTGAAACATACCCTCTTTAACCCCCACTTCCCCCACTTTCCTCTCCTTGGTGCTTCACGATCTTGTAAATGGGTGTCTCTCAATACCTGGATCCCTAGCTCTCGAAGAAAGTACAGGAGGGAATGTGGTTTTCATCTTTTCCACACAAGTTCATTTTCTTTGTCCATCCTTTTAAGTTTATTCTAAAGTATACTCCTAAGTTTCTTTTTTCGACCACCGAATCTTAGTATCTTTTCGGGTTATACGCCTATACACTAATTATGCTAATGGCTTAGATATTAGAAAGGTTGAATTTAGAGGAAGTGTACTCTCATTTGCTTGGAGGGAGAGTGGAAAACTGTTTAGAAGAAACCACCCACAGTACACCCGACTGGGATCGAACCACGATCCCCCCATCATCGTCAGTCTAGTCTACTGAGAGAGAAGCGCCTTAGACTATGCAGCCACTGAAGAGGATCTCCTAACTTTACTCTTCTCATTATATTTTATTTGTTATGTTTATTTTTATAATTACTTCCCTTAAATTTACAATATATCTACATAATATAATTTCCTAATGTGTGTGTGTGTGTGTGTGTGTGTGTGTCTTTCCACAGCCTCTAGAAGCCCCTAGAATTTAGATGACCTAGAAAGATGAAACATAGCACACTTATAGTATAGACCACGGGACATAGGAAAATTGAGAGCTGCCATTTTGTTTGTAATGTAAACCAATGCCTGGGCACGAAATTTGATCAAAATCGTTAGAGCCGATTTTGATAAAATAGAATTTTTCTCCTTTGACTCTTAAGTAAACTACCCTTAATTTTGAGGTTGGGTGGATAATTAATTAAATCCCTTTGAGAAACTTTATGAAAACCTCAGAAGCCAAGTTTTAGCCTGATCGGTAAAATAGTTTCGGCTCTAATCCCAGTGACAGACAGACGGTATTAAAAAAATAACTTTTCCTGGTTCTGGGTGTCATGAAACGTCGACATCCATCAAAATCTAGATATAGATTTATTTGACGATAACAATACTTCCTATACCCAAGGGTTGCGATAGTGTAATAAATAAATCCTAATGATTATAATTTAATTTAAGCTTTTTTTGGGGGGTGCGGGGGGATTTAACGTACACATTCTGAACCGACTAATTATATCAGACTAACTTAAATCTAGAACAGACACAATATCCAGCTCCCCGACAGTTAATTCATCACTGTGAACGGGGAAACCCACATTTCAGCAATGATAAATTTTTCTGCCATGCCAGGAATCGAGCCCAGGACCCTCAACTAAGTAGACAGACACGCTCTCAACTGAGCTAAGGTGTCAAGGGATTACAGCCTCGCTTTGTCAAATGAAGACTCCAGAAAACTGCACTGCGGTACATTTACTGATCGCATAAAATGGTCTAATATCTCGGTTAATCGCCTGTTAAATGGTCTCTTATTAGACCTAATATTTAAAAAATCATCATCCCTCTTCGATGATTGTATTGTCTAAGTCAATTTTTTTTATACATCTTGGGCCATATGGTTTTCTTTTTAAAAAAATGGTGTGGCGGTTTAAAAATATTTAGAGCAAAATTAATTCCGTTCAGAAATCTTACGAGTTTATAGAAAGAGAGAGAAAGTCTGTGCGGTGTGCCGTACCATTTATTTTATTTCTCACATAGTAATAATTAGTTATTGGTCCGTTTTTACACACTTTTTTTTCAATCTTTCGCGGGACAAATTAAATCAGTCGACAGGCTGGATCCGCGCGCCTTACAGATTGCTGGCCGATGGTGGGAATATCGAGGTTCGAATCCTGGTCCGAGTATACTGAGGGATTTTTCCTGAACCTCATTTTAACTTATTAGCGTAATTAGTACATATGCGTACAACCCTAAAGGGTAGTAAGATGCGGTGCTAGCTACAAAAATAAATTGGTTCAGGGGTGTTAATGTTAACGATATATTTCGTGTTTATGACGCTAATGGTTGCTTTTGCGTCATTAAAAGAACAGTAATTTATCATTAAAATGTTAAAAGAGTGGTTTCTGTCGGCGCTGTGTCATTTAGCCGACTGTTGTCCCCAGGTATGACTGACTGTGGATATTGTACGAGCAACCACCCTCGCTTGTGTGTCTTTGCTCTGATTTATCTCGCTCTTCTTGCATTACGTTCCATTACGTTACTTACATATCTGCTTGGTACGTGACCCCCATGATTGATCAGGTACAGTCGCGTCCTATTACGACGGCAGACGGACGAGTTACACTCACACTCACAATCGCCGGCAACACAAATCACCAACTAATCGGAACGCATGAATTTTAAAGAGAACATACTTGTAGAAGGATTATGGCAGGAAGAAATTTATAAAAAGTACACACACATATTTGTTTGTTGTCAACATTGATAACATTTTACTATTTTATTAGTGGAAAAGTTTCTAGCTGTCCTATGAAAATTGGATTGTAGCTGCACTGAGGCTTTTTTTTTTTTTTACCTTATGTACGAATTATTAAATATTTAATATTAAAATTATGGTAGGAAAATTAATTACTTTTAGAAAATACAAATATATATTTTTTTCGTTTAGTATTGATTTTATTTTACTATCTTATAGCGTCATATCTATCAAAATTATCAATTTCAGATACCATGGCTGGACGTATAAATATATGAAAATTGTTTTAGTAACTTTTGTAACTGTCAAAAAAAGTTTGTTCCCAACCTAATCTGGTTGTAGCTGATCAACCACTTTTGCTAGGAAAAGGTATTTTCACGTAACTTCCAGGGTTCTTTTACATCCCCTCCAGGGTGACCTGACGGTCTAGGGGTAAGGTGTCGTCGGACTTCTGTGTTGGGAGTCCGGGGTTCAATCCTTGGTCCTGGCACAGATTTATCTGATCGCCAAACCTTTCCTTCACCTCTGACAAGACGTGTATTAATCACAACTTGTGAATGTGTGGAATTCCAGGCCTCCGCCGTGGTCTGGATCCCACGTTAAACTGTAGGTCCTCCATTTCATCTCACAGTCACCCTACCATTACACATTAGCGTACGTGCGTACAAACCGAACGGGATAGTAAGACGCGGTAATAATAATAATAATAATAATAATAATAATAATAATAATAATAAATACCCTCCAAAGGAAGGTGCTCTACGGATTTTTATTGCTCAAGAAAAATCCGTCGACATGGCTGGTTTTGAACCCGAGGACATCGGGTCCTGTGGCGAGCACTTTACTCCAATACCATCCGAGTTTGACAAACTACTACCAACTACTATAATTTACCACTTTGGCAATTTGATGTGTAAATGACTGGTAATCCTTCATGGGTAGTCCCAGCTCAGCTCAGTTGGAAAGTAGACCTGTTTGCTGAGGGTTTCAGATTTCAGACTCAACATGTGTCAGGCAAAGACGTTTTGAAAAGGCCAGTGAAAATATATTAAAGGAAGGATTTAATTATTTATTTTTTCGTCGTGGGACTTTTTGTAGCTATCCCGAAATCTTAGAATTTTCAATTTTCTTGAAACATCCTTGGGGAAATATTATACAAACGTTAATGAGCGATTTTTAAACACCTGTCAAACAATTAGCGAGTTTATTCTAACCTCCTATTATACTTGCCATGCTTAATTGGCCATATTATGTCTATATTATAAACTCTGGTGGTATTTTAGCCAAAATCAATCAAATATACAGGGTGGGGTGAAAACAACTATACGATCTATGTTGAGGAAAGTGATGGACAACGTGCTGAGGTTTGCCTGACGTCCGGTGGAACTCACTTGAGTGAAAATTGAAAAAGTGTAGTATGTAGTTTGCTTTTATTTGGTTAGTGAATATTTACTTTTCAATTAAAGTGTTAATTTTCAAGTTACTAATCGTCTAATTATTTCGGCCCAATCATGTATAGTAGCAGTTTGTTTACAGTCATTCAACTAAGCTATTTGAACATATTACGAATATTGTTCCTGGCCTCGCGCCTTTAGTCGCGTGGCCTGAATGTCAAGGTTATATTCTAGTTTGGTTTGCCTGTGACGGGGAAGGTCGGGGCTTGAATCCCGGTTGGGTGTGCAGAGAACGGTTTCTCATTAGAAATAGTTTCTCAACTCTCCCTTCACGCGAATACGTGTACACTACCTCTAAATGTTACCTTCCTCATCTTCTTGCGCATTACCCGCCGCGGTGGCTTAGTTAGCTAACGTGCTAGTTTCGTGTTGAGATAGACTGCCGAGGACGGGGAGATCGAGGTTCGAATCTCGCTCGGGTAAATTGGGTGTGGTTTTTACTAAATGGTTTTCTATTCCCCCTCCACGAAAATGCGGGTCCCCTTCCTCCCTATTCAACCTTCCCAATTCCTAACCCATTAGCGTGGTTAGTACTTAAGTGTACAACCCGAACGGATAGTAAGACGCGGTGCTAAGTATTACTATTCTATCGCATTAGTAAAGTTGAGTGATCAATATTTCGGCCATGTCTTGTATAGAACCCGGGACTTTTGGCTTACAAGGCAGACACGCTACCGATTTATCTAAGGCATCTTCTGGTAGTCAAATTGAATCAAAATGTTAAAATTTCTGTTTTGAGGTGCAAATGTTCTTGCACAGGGGTTACTAATTTTAAAATTTCATACCTCTGTGTGCGGTTGATATCGCGTAACGCTCATG
This sequence comes from Timema bartmani, assembly GCA_902151455.1. Lineage (NCBI taxonomy): Eukaryota > Metazoa > Arthropoda > Insecta > Phasmatodea > Timematidae > Timema > Timema bartmani. The sequence continues at coordinate 8,307 of CABFWB010001474.1, forward strand.
ACGGACACAAAACTCTTTACTCAAATAATATAAAATAATAAGAAATAAGATTAACTCTGCTGTTGATCAATAAGTAGACAGACATATAATAATACGTCTGGTTTGTTTTTAAAATATCAAATCATGCCAATTTAGATTTACTTTTATAATTGGGTTCACGTATTTGCTGACATCATTATCATCACCATCTGTTTCCAGCCTCTGGCCGGGTCACTTTAGTATTAAAAACCTCCGTCTTCCTCTATCCTTCCACCATTCTTCCTCCTTTAAATTGCTTCCATTCTTATTCTCTCACTTGCACACTTTCTGTTATCTACCCCTCCCATCTCTTTCTTGGCCTCCCTTGTGGTATTTTTACTACATACTTCATTTCCATCATTTTCTTTGGCGCGCTCTCTTTTTACATCCTCATTACATGCCCATACATCTCAATCTTGCTTCCTCTACTATCTCATGTACTCCAACATCCTCATTACATGCCCATACCATCTCAGTCTTGCTTCCTCTACTATCTCATGTACTCCAACATCCTCATTACATGCCCATACCATCTCAGGCTTGCTTCCTCTACTATCTCATGTACCCCCACTCTCTCCCAGATAACTTCATTCCTAATCTTATTTGTCCTCGTGACAGCTAACATGCTCCTCACAAACTTCATTCCCATGTCCTCCACTTTCTTCGTCTCTCTTACATTCAATGCCCATATTTCTGCTGCATGCGTGATGTGTGACAATGGGTACAAAGTACTCCCTGTACGACACATCCTTACACTTCAAGGGCACTTCTCCATAGCAGGTCTCTTACGCACCTATAGAGCAACTCTCCCTGCTGTCCTCTTCTCATTAGATCCTCTCTACTTCCACCTTTTTCCTCAATCACGTTTCTAAGATACGTTCTGTACTTTTCTCAGATCTCCTCCATCCAACTTCATAGCTTTACTAAGCCTTATCCTCATGTATATTTTAATCTCTAATATGACTAGTTTACTTGGCAAACTCTAATATACATCCTCTTTAAATGGTTTATGTTTGGTTAATTGTTTTGCTATAACTTATACGTGGTATTAAATTCTTGAAACTAAACAATGTCCGTTTTAGGCTATTTATAAGTAATATTTTAGTTTCACACGTTAACATCAGGTTTGATGATAACCTATTAATTTAATAGTAAGGTATCAAATTTACACAACAACTAATTATGTTTGCTCTGATTTTTTTCTAGCTCCGGCGGTGAAGCGAAAGAAAGAGGTGAGTCAAACTTTTACTTACTACAATAATATTATATTATAGAACAAACAACCTACCTGGATCATGTCGTGAAAATTTTACCAATGTTTTAAAAAGATTGTAAAATGGTGTCTTATAACAATTTTAATGGGAATAAAATCATAAAGTTAATCGCTTACAATATTATACCATATTCTAAGCCCGCACAAGGTAAGACTGAAGCTTTAACCATAAATTTAGGATATATCCCAATTTTCATAGGAAGAGTATTATCTGACTAGAAACGTTTAAAGACCTTTCACTTGTTTATACGGCAAGTTGCGTCATTTGTATATGTCACTTTTTATAGATATTATCAATACCCTTAAAATAAAATTGGACTGTAAGTAATTCAGCATCAAACTAGACTTCGCATTGTGGTGTGGTTTTGTCTATTCTACTTTAGAAAACAGTGGGACTGAGACAAGTGAAACCGTGTTACTCTATTTTGAAAAATAAATTATTTTAAAAGCGGAAAAAAAACACCTTAAAATTGGAGTGTAGTTAACTTGAGCTAAGGCCAGTAATTTGGCAATATTGTGTATAAAAACATTTATTTGTCCTAAACAAACCAAATAGTGCTCCAGTAGTAGCATATAGTTTAATTTTTACCCCATGGTGATATCAACATTTGTTGAATATCTGTCAAGGATGTCCTGGAACTTAAACAACAACTTTTCCCCCTTCATTAAAATGTTTCTCATCTAATGTCGCTATGCTCATGAGAGATATTCACCAACTGTTTATAGTAGATTACCTGGTGGTCTAGGGGTAAGGTGTCAGACCTCTGTGCTAGGGGCCCGGGGTTCAATCCTTGGTCCCAGTATAGACTTATCTGATTGACAAACCCTTCCTTCACCTCTAACAAGACGTGTATTAATCACAACTTGTGAATGTGAGGAATGCCAGGCCTCCCACCGTGGATTCGGATTCCACGTTAAACTGTAGGTCCTTCATTTCATCTCACAATCACCCTACTATTACACATTAGTGCGTAAGTGCGTACAACCCGAACGGTTAGTGGGATGCGGTGATAATAATAATAATAATATTATTATTAATAGTTTATATCACCATGTGAAAAAAATTAAACTTTATGTTTCTACTGGAGAAATATTTTAGTTATTTTGGTCCAAAAAAAAAGCGTGGATCCAAAAACTACAACAACACTGCCCTTAACTCACGTCCCTTACACTCCAACTTTAACGTATCCCTATTTAGTTGGATTATTAAATGAATAATGCAAAATCCCGCTTTTTATTTACGTTTCCTGATTCAAACTTAAGTCTTGTATCCAATTTCCCAGATGATTTACCGTGAGACGGATTCTCAACATGTCATAACATTGTAAGTTTCCCAAAAAAAAATTTCTATAAGGGGTCCAAGTGTTAATCAAGCGCTAAATTGTTACCATAAGGTGGCAAAGTGCTAAAAAAAAAATCAAGCGCCAATCTGTTACCCTGGCAAAGTGTTCAAAAATTAAGCGCTAAATTGTGCCTATAAGGTGGCAAAGTGTTCAAAAGTCGAGCGCTCCAACATTTTCCAACTTTCCCACGCCAAGCGTCTGCGCCTCATCGGAAAGTACAGCGAAGGAAGACCTCGCACTGGGCCACTTGTTATATTCTAAATATTCCACCGTACTTCCTTGCGGTGGCTATTTTCGCCATGTCCGGTGTTTGGAGTTGCAAGAGTATGATTTGTGGCATTAGCTTGAATAAACAATGGCCAGGGAGGGGTTGGCAACAAGTGGCCGGCACTCCCTACGTGGCCAGGCTGTCTTAGCTAGAGTGGTTACGTTCCTTCGTCGTCAAATATCCGAATCTGGGCGTACTCTGATTGACCGGGTTGAGTCTTCCGATTAAGGGCAGTGGCGTGGCGCGGAATCATGTCAGGATAAGCATAGCTTTTTTTTCTTTTAATCACCTTGTCTTACTACCTGTTCGGGTTATACAGATATGATAATTAATCCAACGAGTTAGGGGTGAGGAAGGAAGTATTTTAGATGTTATCTACCCTTGTTTCTGTAGAAGAAGAGCCCACTATTTTAGAAAAAAATCCACAGTACACCCGACCGGGGTCGAACCCAGAGATCTCCCCGTCTTCGGCAGTCTAGTCTATTGTGGGTGTAGTGCTTTAGACCATGCATCCACTGAAGCGGGTGAAAGTTGCATTTTGTATCGATTTCAATATTAGCCTACTTTCTACACGAAGGTAGACCCCTCTATGGTCTACGGGTCAGAGTTCTTGGCTACAGATCCAGAGGTCCCGGGCTCGATCCGCGGCGCTCCCAGATTTTCTGTGGAGACAGTGAGTCTTGAATGGGGGTGTCAAACCCAGACCTCGCGAGGACAAATGAAGAACTACTTGAATAAAGAAATAGCAACTCCGGTTTAGAAAACTGAGATCAACAACAGGAGGGACCGTTGTGCTGACCACATGACACCCTCTATCCTCAAATGTTGGCACTATCACCAATAACGGTGGCGGCCGCTCGGTTTATATAAGAGCTCATGCCTTAAGAGTTGTTACACACATTTTCCAGGACAATGACTTTTGTATCTCAAACCCTATAAAGACCCCACATAATGTTTTTTTTAAATTAATTTAAATACCGTATGACAAAGACCTCTTTTAACCTTAATATCAAGTACATTATAAAGGTCTCATTATTGTCTAACAGATGGCAGCATTAGCTCAATTTGAGGTAAAATTTGACTTTTACCTTGTATCCTTCAAATAATAGGTTTCGAAGGAACCTAAACTGAGCAAGATCGTGAACGTGTTACAAATTTAAACGTTGCCCAAATGCTCGGTGAGTTAGAGGTTTGAATCCTAACCCCGTCTTGCTTAACTTACGGTATAAAATTTTACAAAAAATATTTTGTCTATATTTAATTTAAATTATAAAAAAAAGTATTAGTTACTAGTGAGCACATGGATTATTATAGTTTATAAAAAACTCTAAGCTACTTTTAATCTGATGACCAATGTCCTTGAATCTACGTCTCGACACTTTTAAGTACTATGTGTTCATTTTTGGAGGCTGGGTCACTGCGCCATTCTTGTCTGTCTCTCTCCGTCTAACCGACTTACGTAAGCACTGTTACCCCTTTTCATCAAAAATAGGCAAATTTCAAACCCCCTAACCCCTAAGTTGCTTACGTAATACTTAAACTCCTTCTTAACCCAAACATGTTAACAAGTCCGAAACTTTATCTCGGTAGCGCATCTGTTTGCTTACTTAGTTGAGTCTTGAGTTCGATTCTTAGAACTGTCGAAAAAAAAATCATCGGTGATATTGGAATATTTTCAAAGTGCTGAATTTTGACGCCTGGGGGATTGGGTGTTGTGTCGATTTTAAAGTTCTTAGGTCGTGCATGTACTTATACGATTATTCAGTTGCACGATAATATCCTAGGTGGATAGACTAAAGGAATAAAGGATATCCTACCACCCGCACACCCTCCAACTTTATTCTGTGTGACATTTAAACCTTCCTGAGTGTGTCTCTACCTCAAGTGACTGTATGACTCAACCTTCTCGGATGTATTTTTACCTCAAGTGACTGTATGACTCGACCTTCTTGAATGTCTCTCTACCTTGGCTGTATGACTCAATCTTCTAGAATGTATATCTACCTCAATTGACAGTATGACTCAACCTTCTCAAATGTCTCTCTACCTTGACTGTATGACTCAACCTTCTTGAATGTCTCTCTACCTTGACTGTATGACTCAACCTTCTTGAATGTCTCTCTACCTTGATTAGCGAATAACTTGTGGAAAAGGGGGCGTCTCCTTTGTTACCGCCCACCAACCCTTTTCTTATTTTCCGTGTTGCTTCGTAAACTAAAAAAAAGGGGTAGGGGGTAGGATGAATTTTATTTATGCTCCTAGCACACCCCTTCTCCCGCTCCCGTTGTCCTGAAGTTCGTCGCGACGCGAAGATAGCGGCGCCCAAGAGTTATGAATGCATCGTCTTGATTGGATACTTGCGGAATTGAGGGTGTTGAGTGAGCTCTATGGAAACAGCGTAGCGTGCTTTTTTGTTACTTCATTGTTTATGTGAAAAAACAATAACAGACTAGTTAAAAGGCAATGAACTAATATAACGTCGTCTTACGTCTATAATATTGTGGGTTTAATTTACATTTAAGTTTATTTTCGAATATTACATGGTTTGCCCAACCAAAGCACTGCTATACACACTGGTTTATATTAATTTGTTGGTAAGGTTCACAAGGCTTCAACTCGATTCGTCTATAGCCAATAGTAAGAGAGGCCGTATTCAACACGCGCATTTCATTGGCTCTAAAGCCTGGTACACAATTACACAAGTTCTAACCACAGAGAATGTTCACACCACATAATATTTGAACAATACGATGAGTTTGTTTTGGTTAAATTTGAATTAAAAAAATAGAATTAACTGTAACGACTCACCCGCAAAGATTAGCAATAAAAAAATTATAATATTTTTTAAATAGTTAAAAGAAAAATTTTTAATTTGGGGTTTAACTTCCTACATTTATTTATACCTAAATTAAAGCATTTGGCTGTTTTAAAATCACTCATACGTAAAAAAAAGTCAATCAGTGGCGTTAAACTTTTTTTTTATCGCGTACCCTCAGATATGATTTCTCTTCAACTTTGTACCCCCAAAATTATTGGTGCATGATGCAAGCTAAGGTTATTCTGAAATTTAATTATAAAATAAATTACATCCAAAATAATGTAATAAACCATAAATTTTAAATGAGAAACATACTCCCTAAGCTATTTTCGCGTACCCTAGGCGGAATAAAAGTTGTACAATATAAATGGACGATATAGGACTTGTTCTATTTCCTATAATTGTTGACCTCGATGCTCTTGGGGTAAAGTGGTCGCCTCATGATCCCATGTTCGTGGGTTCAAACCCAGCCAGTGTCGACGGATTTTCCATGAGCTATTAAAAATTCCTTAACACAACTTCCTTCGGAGGGTAAGTAAAGCCGTCGGTTCCATGTTGATTGTGGTAAGTATGCATTTATGTTAAAATACCTTCACCGGCATAGATGGTAGGTCCTTTCGCTCTTGCTCATAGAAATTCTCGTGTGCTGGTATAATCATTCGGTTCAGAACGTACAGCTTAAATGCCTCAAATAAATAAATAATATATTTCCTACAAGATACCAGATATTGTATACAAAGACCTGTGCCAAACATAATATCTTGTCCAATTTTAAGTATACACACAGCATAATTCTGTAGTTCTAACATATTGTATAGTATCTTGTGTGCCGAGCTTTAAACCACAGATATTTATCTTCAGTTTCAACCCTCGACCGTCCAGAGTCCGGTTTACCTTCTTATTTGCACTAATGGTGTAGGGATGAGGAAGGAAATATACCCGGGTTCGCTCATAGAAAGAAGGTGGAAAACCATTTAGAAAAAAAAGTAACTTCATTAAACCCGGCCTGGGATTCGAACCCCGACCTATTCGTCATCAGCAGACCAGACAATCACGACTCTTTAGTGAGTGACCGACATTAAATGATAAACTACTTGGAGGATCGTTTTATTGGTTTTAGAGACTTCGGAACCTCCACTACCATAGTAAATAATAGACTGTGAGGAAAATTCCCTTAAAGTACGCAGTGCTCTTAATGGACAAGTTTGAAGCTGAGAGGGAACATTTTAGCTCACCAGTCCACAAGCCTACGCTGAGTCAGTCTCTGGTTCCTTCACAAGCCACCTACTTGAATGTATCCTCCACTGAGTGATCCTTGCCTCCTTCACAAGCCTCCTACTTGAATGTATCCTCCACTGAGTGATCCTCGCCTCCTACTTGCCTCTATCCTCCAAGGACTGTAGTCCCCGACGACCCCTACCCCACACCGAGGCGCACATCGGGCGGTGGCCGCCCCGCTCAGCAGATAGAGAGAGGGTTTTTACGAGCGGCCGCTTCTTCTTGGTCTCGGCCGGTTTTATGGGGTTCCTACCAATAAACTTGACTTCCTCCTCCGTTCCGGGCAAACAGCAGCAACGCACAGTCTCACTGAATATTGCACATCCCTACCATCCGGATTGGGTTATCTCACCTTTTAGTGCTCGTCTCTCCAATGGGGAGGAGGGGGATACTAGACATATCAATTATTCCAAGGGTCGGGGGAACTTTTCACGCCTACTGTGATTTGGAACCTTTGAGTTTTGTGTGTTTTCTCGAAAATGGGTTTTTATTGACGATCGTAAAGCTGAGTGTGAATGGGGCCGGAGGTTTTTTCTTTTTGCCGTAGTGCAGTTTTTTTTCTCAAAAGGTGTGTTGATAGTGGTCCCCCTAGGGGTTGCCGTAAAAATTATGCATACATTTATAATCAAGTTCACAAGTAATGCAGGTATCCAAAAATATTCTTGGTTTAGTTAATGTTACTTTTGTTTTTATAAGAGTAAATTAGTAATCACAAAAGAATATTTTTTACTTTTAAATACGTCCAATACTATAGCTTGACCGCCTTTGTTGTCTAGTGGTCAGAGGACTACAGATTCACAGGTTCCGGGTTCGATCTTTGGTGCTTCGAGAATTTTTCTGTGGAACAGTGGGTATAGAACGAGGTCAACTCGGCCTCGTGAAGACAATTGAGTAACTACTCGACTGAAAAAGTAGCGGCTTCGATCTAGAAACCCGAGATTAACAACAGGAGGATTTCGTTGTGGTGACCACACGACACCCTCTATCCGCAAATGTTGACACTATCTTCGCTAACGGCGGCTGCCCGATCGGTATAGCTCGAACGCGTGCTCACGCCATGGAGTTTTTTTTTGTCTTTGTTCATAAAGCCCCGCTATAATGACGTTTCATATCAAGGTTGTCGCTAAATATAAGGAATGCATAAAAGGGTGACGCCGTGGTATAAATGTTATTAATCTTGAAGATCTGTTTATCAACTTAAAAATATAATATTTCGGAAATCAACTGTTTATAGTTTGTAGGCCCCTATTGCAAAGAATCATGGGTTAACTTACGTATCTGATAGCGCGTGAATTGTTGTGCCACGGATTATGTATGCTCTTATTTTCGATGAAAGTAAGTCTACGAATCAAGCTTCACTCCCTTATTTCACATAGCGCGTCGTCACCTTCCGGTATCAAAAATGACCCGTTTCGGAATATTTGTTTATCAGCGGTGATATTTCATTACTCCCGACCCCTCCTCTTCCACCTCGAATCTATTAATTTCCTGTTTAGGTCGCAGGTTTGTCAGGCCCCAGCCGCTGATGACAGGATTAGTAGCTTCTTTTTTTCTCTTTTTTTTTGTCTAGCACCGACGAGATGTTAAGTGATAGCGCTTCTGCCGGAAGTGACGTAAACCCTCGCGGTTCGCTCCCGTCTCTCTGTAAGTGTCGGAAAGGTAGTATTCCTGCCGTATTGACTCTCCCTCTCTTTCACCCCCCTTTAGTCCCTTTCTCTCCTTTTGTATCCTTAAACCGTGGGAAAACTCTCGTAGTCTTGCCAGCCTAGTTTCTTCTATATTGGCACAAGACTCGACCGATTGTCAAGTCGGAGTTCTTTCTCTCTCTTCTTCCCCCACCCTCCGTTTTCCACCACTTCCCCTTCTCCCCCTCAAACATTCACTTTTTATCATAGCGTCTTACCACCCGTTCGGATTATACGCTTATGTATTACTAATTACGCTAATGGTTTTAGGGATTAAGGAGGTTATATTTAGAGGAAGTGTACCCGCATTCGCGTGGAGGGACAGTGGGAAACCATTAAGGAAAAACCACCCTCAGTACACCCGACCTAGATTCGAACCTCTTTCTCCCCGTCATCGGCAGTGCAGTCTAACACGAGATTAGCGCGTTAGAACACGCGGCTACTCAAACGGGTGAGTCTGGTAATGATTTGGGGCCAAACCGCTAGTAAGTATCATAATAGCTATAAAAAATAAATTCATATGCAAATTTGAAAAACTAAATTTTCTCGAATATCCTAAAAGCTTATCTTTATAATGTTATATTGTTGTGTAATTTTTTTATTTTTTATTTTGCTGGAAGATTACAGGCCCGAGTCACCCGCTTCGGTGGTCTAACGGGCTAAGGAGTCACTCTCGCAACAACAGACTGGATCTACCGGTGATGAG